>PVIU01021508.1:0-31402 GCA_004026605.1 Ondatra zibethicus
TTGGTAACTGTCAGTTGATTTAGCTAAGAAGTAGAAACAAAAGGTTTAATCTAAATATATAAAAATTGTAAGAGAAAAAAAGTATTGGCGGACTCTGCCTACAAGTTAGTTCTTACTCCCTATGGTGGCTTGAAAAAAAACAGCCCCCTCAGGAATTGCAACTATTAGGAGGTGTGGCTTTGTTGAAGTAGGTATGGTCTTGGATATGTGTGGGGTGGGCTTTGAGGTCTCCTATGCTCAAGTTTCACCCAGCAACAAAGTTCACTTCCTGTTGCCTGTGGATCAAGATGTAGATCAGCTCCTTTTCCAGCACCATGTCTACCTGCATGCCACCATATCCCACCATGATGATAATGGAATAAACCTCTGAAACTATATGCCAACCCCAATTAAATGTTTTTCTTTATAAGAGTTACTGTGGTCATGGTATCTCTTCACAACAATAGAAACGCTAAGATGCTCACAAACCCACAAGTCATGTTATAATAAAATACTCTGCATCATTACAAGTAAATAGATAAATATATTGATGGCAGCTGAAGCTTTTCCATTTACCTACTTAAAACTAATATTGTAATACTGCATAGGAATTATTTATATATAGGCAACATACACTGTCAACTATAGCATAAAAGATAATGTGATGAACGGTGCTATGGAGAAGCAAGATTTACATTCTGTTTATCAGTGGTCTCAACCTGTGAGCTGTGACCACTTGGGGGTGGTGTCAAAAAGCCCTTTCATAGTGGTCACCTAAGACCACCTGAAAACACAGATATTTACATTTTGATTCACAACAGTAGCAAAATTACAGTTATAAAGTAGCAACAAAAATATTTCTATGGTTGGGGGTCACCACAACATGTGGAACTGTATTAAAGGACTGCAGCATTAGGAAGGTTGAGAAACATTGCTATATATTGTGTTACAATATTAACATTTAAGTGGAGGATGAAATTAAAAGAACTTATTGTCAAAGAGATTTAAGAAGTCAGTTCTAGTTACATAATATCTACAAGTCATATATTTTATATGTAAATTCACAAAAGCAAAAGACACAAACAATCTATCAGGACAAGAGAAAATACAAAAATTAATTAGCAGATATTAGTAAACAAAACATCATAAGATGAAGATTTCCAATGATTTCTTAGTGGGCAAATTCAATATATAATAGCAAATCACTGACAGTTTTCATTAATAGGGTTCACTAGAACCAAGCTAGAGATATTTACTTATGTACTGTCCAAGGCTGCTTTTGTGCTACAATAGCAGAGTTTAATAGTTATGAGTATGAACCTATGCCTTCCACAGCATAAAATAACAAATGTAATTAATGATGGGATCTCCTTCCAATCTTCAGATAGTGTTTATGACATGAGAACCCAAAAGAGCACTAATTTGATTTCTATCTAAGATACAGCAATACCTTTCCATCTTTCTATCCTCATATTAAATTAATAAAGTTAGAATAAACTTTAATCAGTTAAAAGAACATTATTTATTCAAGCTATAAGTATAAATTGTACAAGGAAATATAATAGTGTGTATTTTAGAAAACTTATACCCCTCCCCCCAAATTTAAGCAGATGAGATACTAGTGATAAATTTCTTAAGTTTGTCCTTTTCTTTTGAGACATGGTATACAGGTACTAACCATCTCTAAATCTTCAACTATGTTAAAATAGTGTGAACCTATCTAAACATTTTTAGAAAAAAATGTACTTAGATATAAACTTTTGCTTTTAAAATCTGAGGTACAGAAAACTAGAAACAAAAATTAATCAATCAAACAAACAAAAAATACAAAATAGAAACAGAAAAGTACCCAACATACTAAGTGTTGAGAATTATAGGAACGACAAGAAATATGCTACAAGAAACAAAAGGAAGTGATGAAAGATGTTTTTCCTTCAGAGAGGAAAGACTGAAATGACTGCACTTGAGAAATGCTACTAGCAATATACTGGTGTACAGTAGTCCTCACCCACCTAAAGAAATATTCTAAAACTCTCATAGAGGACCTGAATTGGAGGTAGTACTGAGTTCTAATGTATTATGATTCTTTACATATTACATATAATAAAATTTAAATAACTTCTGTTCTACCAGACCCCATGGTTTCATCCTTATGTAAACTAAGACCTCACTGTGCAGCTCAAATGAACCTGAACTTGGGATCCACCTGTCTGTGCTTTCAAAGTAAGATAGTTGCAGGCATATACTGCTATACCTAGCTACAAAGCTTAATTTATAAATTAGGTACTACAAGGGAATAACAATCGATAATAATTAAAAATGGTAATTATAAAAAGATGCTATAATGGGTTAGTGAATTATATTCTTAATCTCAAAATATTATTGTACTTATTCTACTTCCTTTAATTATACTAGATAATAGTTACATCCAAAATGACTGGTTTTGCATATTTTGGAGCCATTATTAAGTACTATATAATAAGGGTTAGTTGAATACAGCATTATAATATCCAAGAACATGATTTGATAACTGAGTTACCTAGTAAGTAGCCAACTGTAGGTGGACTATGCAGTAGATACATGATGGATAAAGAGATGATTCTTGACCCAAAAAAGAGCAGAAAATAATAAGATTTCACCAACTCAGAATCATGTGCAATTTAAAACTTAGGCATTATTATTTCTACTTTTTCAGATAAAAGTTTAGCAAAGTAACTGAAACTACAGTACTGACCTAAAATGGTTTCTTAAGCACATTAAAAAATTCTGAAAAGTGCTAAAAAAAAATTCCTTTGTATGACTGAAATATCTAAACAGAGATACTTAACTTTTGCTTTAAAAGTCAAGGGCTCATTAAAAATATTTATATTAAATGTGTATACTATAGGAAATAACATTTCTGACTGTAGCTAGAACAGAGATTCAGTTACCCTTGAAAGCAAAAATGAATTTGTCAACATACCACATCTTAAGGAGAAAACACATCCGGATATAGCAGGTCACACTTATCATTCCAGTCCTTGGGAGGCCGAGGCAGGAGATCACCATGGGCTCAAGTCAAGACCAGCATGGGCTCCATAGTAAATTCAAGATCAGTCTGCATTAGAGAAAAACCTCATCTCAAAAAGCAAACAACAACAAAATTAAAAATAACAGCAAAAAATAAAACGGAAAGTAAGTGGGTTAAATATACCTTAGGTATATGAGATGTCAAGGGGAATTAAAAGCAACAAGGAAAAAGACAAATAAAAGAACTGAAAAAAGTTGCAAATAATCCTACAAATTATTAATTTTAAGAGACTAAGTAATCATTTAACACAATGGATACTACCCAATTTTTAAACATTATTTCTGATAACTACTGCATCTGTTTTCAAATTTAGAGTTTAGGCTTTACATTTTTTTATTTTAAATGCAGTAATAGAAACTCCTTTCAATCTATTATTTTCTGTTAACTTCAGAGAGAAATTAACTTAGTATCAGACCATTTCTGTTTTTAACTAATTGATCTTAACTGATCATCTTCAAGACTGTTCTATCAAGAAAGCTTAATTTAACAAATACATCACTTTGTGATGATGACATTTTAGTGACAAAGCATATTTATTATGACAGTACTAAAAGAAGACACTGTAGCCCTCGTAGTCTGTGTGTCTACTCAAACATGTTTATACAATAAAGAGAGTGCTTAAAAGCACATTTATGAAAATGTATTCATGGTTGATATGAAATAACCCATGAATATGATCATAAATGAGAATACCTAAGACACGTAAGAGCAAACATCAGAGAAACCAAAATACAAAAATCTAAAAAAATTAATATTCCAAAGATCAAATAAAACAAGTGTCAAGTTAGAATTTTTACTAAGTTAGTAGGTAGTAAGCAAATGATAATTATTTTGGAGTCACAATTTTCTCCACTGACTGCCACCTCCAATATATAAACACATCAAAAGTATTCATTTGCAAATTCCTCAAAGCCACAATGTTTATATACTGAGATTCACAGTTTCTGGGCTTATTTTTCCTCCACTTAAACTGTGGATCATTGCTATCATGTGAGAATGCTTGTTTAACTCGTCTTGCTGAAGTTTCACCAAAGATTCTTTCTCTTCCAAACGACTTTCTAATTGAGCCTTCTGCACTTCTAGTGAGGAAGCCTAAGGAGTGAGGAAGAAGTGACAAGAAATAGAGAGTAAATAGGCCAGAATGTTTCTCATTTGAGATATACAAGGAGATTAAAATTTACAATATATATCATTTCAATTATATATATCTCCAATTCCTCCTTGGTAAGTTACAAGTGTTAATATTTAATATTTATATTTGTTAGAGAAGATAATCAACAGAACAATTTTAGGAGTTCTTTGCAAATTATAAGGCTCTAAAGAAATATAAATTCCTTACTACCCATGTAAGTAAAAACAGCTACCATCCTATATAAAGCTACCTGTACGCCACATGAAGACCTAGGAACCCCTTTCTATGTTCTCTACACCCTTAAAAGCTGTAGTATGCACTTAAGAAATCTTTAATGACTTTAAATTACTAAAGAACAACATTAATCTATGGTGGTGGTTTGAATGTAAATGGCCTCTATAGAAACACTGGCAGCAGCATCACTAGGAGGTGTGGCCTTGTTGGAGTAGGTCTGGTTGTGTTGGCAGAAGTGTGTCACTGGGGTGGGCTTTGACATCTGAGATGCTCAAACCAGATCCAGTGTCTCATTCTCTATTTCTCCAGCAACATGTCTACCTATGTCCTGCCACGCTTCATACCATGATGAAAATGAGCTAAACCCAATTAAATGTTTTTCTTTATAAGAATTTCCTTGGTCATGAAGTCTATTCACAGCAATAGAAATCCTAATACATCTACACATGCACATTCTATTCAAAAACTATTTTTCTTTCTTTTCTTTTTTTCATTTTCCTGCAAGGAAAAAGGAAGGGTCTTACCTTAATACTCAATTCTTTTCTTATCTGTTCTGTTCTGCTTAATTCTTTCCTAAGGCTATCAATGGTTTCCTGCTTATCTTCTTTTTCCTTTAGCAAAACATTAATCATTTCTTCTTGGGACCTTGCTTTTTTATTCAAATCTAAAAACAAACAGTCATGAACTTAAGTATCTACTATTAAAAGGAAAAGAAAAAGATGAGAAAGGTAATCAAATAGTTTGTTGGAAATATGTTTATATAAAATTCACTGACTTAAAATACCTCAAGGGAGGGCGAGATGGCTCAGAAGATAAACTTGCTTACCATCACCTGAATTAATCCCTGGAACCTACCACATGGGCAATGCCTATCCTCCATAAAATAGATGTAAAGAGTAAATAAAACAAAATACCCCAAATTCTTCCTTTTTACCAGTATTCTACATAAAACAGCAAGTCTTTATGTCTTTCCCCACTTCCTCTGTTTTAAACAAGCACTGTGAGAAGAGGACAGACGGCACGCAGAATAAGGCCAGGATAGAGACATGATGGAACATGAAGAGCTTAAGGGTTACCAAAAAATGGGGATCAAAAAATATGGCAAATCAAGCAGGCTTCATCTCTGTGTACTAAGGAAGGTGAGTTAAAACAGCAATGGTCATTTTACAGATGACAGCATTTAGAGACTAATAACTCTAAAGTTACCCAACACTGCCACCTGCTGTTATGATAAAAATTTTATTTTAAAAAGAGTATTATTTCTTATAATCCCTAAAATTGAAGAAAAAGACCACATTTTCTACTTGATCAAATGAATGAAAATGCTCCAATGAAAGTTCAAAGAAAGGAGAAGTTGTTTAGGAAAAATTTGAAAAATAATGAAATTGGAGCTCAGCAGTTTGTAGTAGGTACTGCTTTTGCTGAAAATCATTTTAACCAAGACATCTTCCATGGCCACTTGCACTCATGTGTATATATTCCAGTTAACCATATATACACACAAAGTTAAGAATAATAAAACAATATCTTTAAAACTAACATGGGAAGTAAATAGTAGTAATAAACTAAAACAACCAATGCTCTGATTATCTTTCAAAAGAAAATAGGCTGAAAACAGATAGTGTCTCAAACAAAGCCACTTACTTGATAATTTACATTCTCTGTCTACTAATTGGCTCTGGACTTCTTTTCTCTGTTCTTCTCTCTCCATTAACTGAGCAATAGTTCTAAAGTTACAAAGGAAAAGTTACTGAATAAAATTATTTGTACTATTTTATCCTCTAAAAGTATTATGTAAAACATTTAATTATAAGTATGACATACTTATAAGTATGACAAATTTATATTATAATCTGAAAGAAGAGGTCTACTAGCTATCAATAAAAAATAATATTCTGTGTAGAAAGAGAATCATTGCATTTCCAAAATAACAAATAATTAGAATATAGAACTAGAGGTTTTACTTTTCATTTTGTTGCTTGAGTGACTCATTCAACTTTTTCACTGTCTCAATCTGTTTATTCAGGGACTCACAAGTAGTCTGTAAGTCGGCATTCTTCTTTTCAGTAGTCTCATTTCTAAGAATACAAGGAAATGTGTCAGCGTCTTCATGGAGGAAACCATCATGAGTACCTGGAAATGCCTATCAGGATTATCAATGATTTTGCTCCTTAACTACACAATTTACCTAAAGAGCTCATTGCATGGCACAGTAAACTATATTCAATGACAATAAAAGTCAAGTAGTAACACAAATTGCTGTGGTATTAGGTTACTTAACTAATTTTGACTTTCTGAAATGACCAACAGTCATTTATATTAATATTAATATTAATTGTGACAACTAAATTCATTCAGTAATTCCTTTACAATTACATATGGGTTATGTGTGTTCACAGGAGAGGTACACATGTGCTATGGTGTGAGTGTATGAATGTCTGAGTACATTGGCCCTCTCCTTCCAACATGTATATTCTAGGGATCAAACTTAAGTTGCCAGGCTTGGTAGCAAGAACCTTTATGCACTGAGCCATCTTGCTGGCCCCTCATCCATTAACTGTTAATATAGCAGTGCTTCAGTATCAAGCACTACTTGTTCTAGGTCACAGTAATCAATCAGTGACCAAAATGAAGAAACTTGTCTCTGATAAGCTTACATACCAGATAACCTGTGACTATAAATGCATATAACCTGTTGGTCTGTGTAATGTTATGTTTATATTTGCTTGGCTAATCATTTGGTATTGGAAAAAATCAATGGGTTTGTTTGCTCTTCCCTGGACTGGGCTACTTCTCTTGCTACCAGCATTCCTTAATTGCCTGTAGTTCTTTGTGTAGGGTTGAGGCTCATGGTCTTTTCCCTACTTGGGCATGTCTACTGTTGTTCTCATTCAGCTCAGTTTAGGCAGTCTCAAATCTCTTACGAACTACATACTTTATGGTGCCACTACAATTTAAGAAATGTTTAAAGAATTATTTAGGGTTGAGGAAATTTGGCATATTTACTTAGTTCTAACTTTACAAAGAAACTTTTACTTAATTTACCTTTGAACAAGTTCCATGTAGGACTTTGTCAGTATTTCATGTTCTTTAGCCACAGACTCTAATTTCTTACTGTGTTGAAAGAGATGCTCAATATCATTCTGGGCTCTTTCCAACTCCAACTGTTGTGATTTCAGCAATATACTAAGATCTTCGTTTTTTCTTTCAGCTTCTCTTAACATACCCGCAAGTGTTCGTGCCTCAAAAGAAAATGAAAACATGGTTTTCCACTACCATTTATACATACATCATGTTGGAATGCTTGGATAAAAATGTATCACCTAGCTGGTGGTGGTTCCACTGGATTATTGTGCCTAGTTATCTTAGCTTAAATACACTATGTGATGTTGGCACTACAACAAACTGTCTAACATACTTCTTAAAATGTACTAAATAATGCACACATGTAATATGAACAAACATTATAGAAATTGTACAATTTAAAAGAGTTACCAAATACTAATTTAGTATGTACTGGGCTATAGAAAACTATATTAGAGCTGGGTGGTGGTGTCGCACGCCTTTAATCCCAGCACTCAGGAGGCAGAGGCAGGCAGATCTCTGTGAGTTCGAGGCCAGCCTGGTCTACAAGAGCTAGTTCCAGGACAGGCTCCAAAATCTACAGAGAAACCCTGTCTCCAAAAAAAAAAAAAAAAAAAAAAAAAAAAAAAAAAAAAAAAAAAAAAAAAAAAAAAAAAAAAAAAAAAAAAAAAAAAACCAACAACAAAACAAAACAAAAAACCCAAAACTATATTAGTTGTATATTCTTAAAGTAGTTCCAAATCTGATTCAGGCTGAAAATCAGGATTATTTCATATTCTTCAGGGTTTTGGATATTCTACATATATAACATACATATAAGGCCCACATCTAGGCACAGAATTTATTTATTATTTCATATCCCTCATATATATAACATGAAGGTAATTTTATGTACTTCTACTTTAAAAAATTTGGGCATAAAAATTTCATAGTGGAAAATTTTCCACCCATATCATGATAGGGTTCAAAAGCTACTTTTAAAAACTGCATCATTTATTTATTTATTTGTGTGTGTGTGTGTGTGTCTGAGTGCATGCATATCATTGTGCAACGTGGAGGTCAGAGACTAACAACTTGTGGAAATCAGTTTTCTCTTTCTACCATCTGTGTTCTGGGGATTGAACTGAGCTTATCAGGACTAGTGAAAAAGGCCTTTACCTACTACTCCATCTCATCAGTCCAACATTACAGATTTTTGAAGTATTTTGGCTTTCAAAAGTTTAGACACTAAAACTATACAATTATAAATTATAATTTAATATATAATATATAATTTAATATATAATATATAATTGACAAAAGCAATTTCAGCATGACCAGAATAATGGAAATCAATATAGCTGAAAGATAAAAAATTAACTCTCCATATAATATTCAGGTGAAAGTATACATTCTTTAGGGGTAGTCATCAACACTAAACTGCTAAGTTTACATACATCAGTTTTTTCATTTCAGGTAAGAATCAACAACAAGATACTAACCTAACATTTAAAATTAAACTAACATTAACTAATTAACTAGAAAGCACAGCTTAAATAAGCAGTAATTAGAATAAGGAACATATACTATCTACCATTTTGTATTAAAAGAAATTTTCAAATGTTCAATAGAAACTTGGTGCCAATCCTATTACTTTTAAGGGACAGACTATAAAAAGGGATAACAATTAGTGTTATTTTTATGAGATAAAACATTAAATTGTGTAATAAAATTAACAAGATGCCCAAAAGACATACAATGTAAGAGAGTGGTATGAAAATTGAGAAGAATAACTTTTAGAATATTACTTATTTCCTTTCTTGGCATTTAGAAGTTCAATGTATCAGTCAAGACAAATGAAAGCATGCTGAAATATGGGGCGGGGAGTGGTGGAAGAAGGATATTAAGCATTCCTACTTCTTTTTAAAAATTTTCATATATTTTAAAATATAAACTCTTGAATACTAAAAAAGGAGGGTTTATTTTTACAGAAAATTATGCTTTTATATTAATACATGTGATGGTTAGTTTTGTCACCTTACCAGAGTCTGAAATGACCTGGGAAATGGGTCTCTTGGGATTATCTGGTTATGTTAATTGATGTGGAAAGACCTGTCTCAATTTTGGATGGGACCATTTCCTCTGCAAGGGATCCAGGAATGCATGAAATGGAGAAAGTGAGCAGAGCATTAGTGTGCTGGTCACTCTACTCCCTGACTGTGTGTGCAATGTAACCTGTCACTTCAAAGTCCTAACACTTTGATTTCCTTGCCAATATACCTCTGAATTATAGGTTAAAATAAATCCTTTCTTAAGTTGCTTTAGTCAAGGTATTTTACTTCAGCAAAAGGAAATGTAACCTAGACAATACATAAATCAGAGATAGAATATATGTTTATTTCTTCCCCCTTTCTTTTCAGTGATATTTCTTTATAATTTTTAGGATACCTTTATACTACAAATATTTTAAAGGTATTTTATTTATCAGCAATTTTAATCCCTGTTTCAAACTCCTACAATTTTATAATTTAAGGAAATAATGAATAAATTCTGCTAAGAATTTCATATTATTAAGCAAAGTTTTCACCCATAAGATGTATATTATAAATACCTTAATTACCAAACTTACAAAGTAATAACCATATGCCAAGGATGTGCTGGGGCTTAGAGATTCAGAAATAGTCTTTATTATCACAAGTAGAGGTGGGAAGTAGTATGATTTTCATATGGTATGGGAAGTACTGTGAAGAGGCAATCACAAAGTAGAGGCACAGAAGGAGAGTCAAACATACGAATGAGAAAATAGCCATTGAAGGCCATTGTGGGGATGTGGGCATTTAAATGAAAACCAAAGAGGATGAGGTATTAAGCAAGGAAAAAGAAAAAGGCACTCTAAATATGGTTAAGGAAATTCAAAGTTAGGAAAACTTAAAACTTAAGTTCTACCACAATGCAAATCAATATAAGCAGTTACCTGCAGTTTACTAGCAAAATATAGAAGATGTAGGGTGATGTGAGACTTTTTTTGTCAAATTAAAGAATTTCAATGAATCAGAGAGCAATGACAACTACCATGAAGCACTGGAGAGACAGGATGAGGTATTCCTTTAGATGCCCTTGGGAAGTGGAATAAAGGGAAGGGCACAAAACATAGAATACCACTGAAGGGTGAGTGTCTGAGTAACAGACAAGTAGGAAGACTACAGAAAGTAATACAGGAGGGAAACAGTGATTTTCAGGGTTCTAAGTCAGAAAACTCAAGCAGTACACAGACCACTATACTATAAGTATATTTTAAAGCCAGGGAAGTGCTTTACCACAGATTAAACAGAGTTTCAAACATTTCTCAAATGACTAAATTCAGTACCATAGTGCATTTAATGCTCAGGAAAAAGATCTCTGCTTGCCATAACTTCGGGAACATTGACTTTTAGTAGTAGCTGAAACCATACAACAGAAAAATAAGGAAGAAAGGACTCAATATAATTCTGAGGATCTCACACATTCAATGGTAAAACACTAATGATACATACACAAACATACATCAATCAGGTAGAAAAGAAAACTGAGATGATAATGTAGTAAAAAGTAAAGGGAAGAGCTTCAAAAGCTTGAACATAAAATGCTCAAGGTAATTCACCTCAGTTCCACCATGTGACAGAAATATACTTGGAACTAGTGCTGTGCACGCTCTTATTTCATTGATGAAGTCTCAGACATGCTTTATTTATACAGTGTACATACAGACCTCTGTCTCTGCTTGAGTTCTTTGACAGCGATACTGAGCGATGAGTCTGTCAGCCTGTGCAAGAGCTAGGGCTTTTGCTTCCAGGAGATCTTGTAACCTGCTCTCTTTAGACTAGAAGAAAATATACTGTTAATGTCCATTGTTTAGGAAAACATCTGTCAAATGCATACAACATTACGTAGTTAAAATAAGCTTGTACTCACAGCTAATGTGGAAAGTTTCATCTCATAAACATCCATTATGTCAGATATTCTTATATCATTAATTTGATCCTTTACCTGGTTTTATAGAGTTAAAATCAGAAAAATATAAATTTGACAAAAGAAAAATAAAAGCCTACTCTGCAACTAAATCATTAACACCAAAGAGTAAAACACATTGTGTCAGGTGGGATATAAATACTTCATTAATTTGGCTATCTGAGTAAGGTTCAGTACTCGTGAGTGATTTAAAAGTAGTTATGTATGCCTGGTAGGCAGGCAGGAAGGGGACTAGAATAAGAATGATAGCTGTTTTTTTTTTCTTTTAAAAAAAAAAAGTTTAAATTTTATACCATTTCTTTTCTTTGAAAAATGTCCAGATTTTACTTTTTATGTCAAAAGGTAAGGTTTTGGTGATAAAATCTGCATGTAAAGTTGTTTAAGTAAATGCTCTAATCAGACTGCCACTTAGCTGGCCCTACCAAGCACAAGCCCATTTACAGTGCTACTCATTACTCACCATTACTCCGGCCTGAAGTTTCTCTATTAGCTCCTCAATGTTCAATGGAGGAGCATTTGAAAGAGGAGGCGTTAAGCACTTCGTTGATGCTGGAAAACAGGGATTTAAGGGCTGCAAAGGCATTTTCCTGGGCAGATGTTCAGTTTCTTGCTGTCTGTATATATTGTTTGCTGCTATACTTTCTCCAAGACTGAGTAAGAGCCAGGAAGAAAAAGTGATCACAAAAATGGAACAAAAGGCAGAGCTGTTACAGAACTATGGCAATTTTTTAAGTGAGTCTTCTTTGGGGACTATAAGTCTCGAAATACACTGGAAATCATATTTTTGGTAATCACAATAAAGCACGGCTTGGGAAAACATTCTCAATTTTCCAGAGGACTCTTTTCTACTTATTCCATGTTTGATTTGGAGGCATTCTAGCACTAGTTAGTGAGTGTAGAGTATTTGTGATGAGTACAAAGTTACTGTGGTACTCAGGACAACCTTATCATATATGGTATCACCTGGTTTCATCTATACTCTCCTCTGAGCCTTCTTTTTCTCCCAGTATATCCTCATTCACCTGACTTCTATTGTGCTCCACTAAAAGCCAATCCTGTTTATATGTCTCAAGGCCTTTGGATAAGTTGTTCCTTTATTTGAAACTGTCAGAAGAGGGCCGATCCCTTACCATAGGATCTTGGTTCAAATTCAGCTCTCCAGAGAGGTTTTCATTAATGTCCTATGTAATATGAATAATTAGCTACTCCTCTCCACAGTGACGGCATTTTATGAACCTTTAATTTTTTAATAATAAAATAACAAAATATAATAAGATAAAACAACTAACATATTAGAGTTGGACAAAACAAATAAACAGAAGAAAGAGAGGCCAAGAGAATGCACAAGAATCAGACTCAGTCACAGTCGTTCACACTCTCAGGAATCCTATGAAAACACTAAACTGGAAGCTATAATATATTAAGTGAGGACCTGGTGCAGACCTGTGCAGGCTGCCTCAGTCTCTGTGAGTTTATATGAGCTTTGAATCATGTTGATTTAGAGGGCCTTGTTTTCATGGCATCCTCTACCCCCTCTGCTCTTAAACTATTTTTGTCTCCTATTTTACAAGTTCCCTGAGGGAAGGGATTTGATGGAGAAATCCTAGTTAGGGCTGAGTGTTCCAAGGTCTCTCACTCTCTGTATGGCTGTGGGTCTCTATATCTGAATTTGTTCCCATCTGTTGCAGGAAGAAGCTTCTCTGATGATGACTGTGCAAGACACTGATCTGTGACTACACCAGAATGGCATCAGAAGTTATTTCATTACTACCTTTAAAAAAACAAAACAAAACAAAAAAACCAGAACAGTTTTTTCCCTAGGTTCCTGGGTTGTCCACTCTCCTCACTATCTAGGTTCTCTCCCACTCCCAGATTTCCTCAGTTGCCTATAGTTCTTTGTGTAGGGTTAAGATCTTGTGAGCTTTCCCTAGTTCACTTTAGCATGTCCATATAGAAAGAAATACATATGTGCATGCATATACAGACACAACACATATATACATACAATAACAATTAATGAAAGAAGAAACCATAAATTAAAAGGAGAGTGTTCTGAAAGAGGAAAGGAAAGGAAGAAATGCAATTATGTTATAATCTTAGAAATAAAAAAAATATTTTGCTAACGTTTTGGGGTTTTTTTTTGTTTGTTTGTGAAGATTTGAGTTTGTTTTTTCCCTCCAAACCAACACTACCACATGAAGTGAGGAATGGAATTTTTATTGTATGAATATTTGGCTTAGATATTTTTTAACTTTTATGATTATTTATGAGCAATTCTGCAAAATGCAACTAAAGTCACTTAACAACAGGCAGCATGGATTAACAAACTCATCTCTTACATTAAGAGTAAAAACAGCATAGACAACAGAGGTTTTAAGATGAATGATGGATATGGCTTTGGTGTGATAAAACTTACACAAAGCAAAAGCTTGTTTACTGGCCTGCTTATTAACCTCTAGTTTCAAATTATTTAAGTGACTTTTATAAATTCTATTATATAAACTACTTAAAGTTCTAAATATTAAGCTCCAAGTATAGACTACAGTACCATTCAGTTTACATATTCTCTTCCTCTGACACAAACCCAATTGAAAACAAAACAAACAAACAATAAACCCCATAGCATATTCAATACTATTATCTGAAATGAAAGAATATAGCAAAAAATTTTTTTTGGCCTGGCCATCATCTACTCCATCTTATGAGAAAACACTTAATACTTCTTTTAGAATCCCCCACATTGATCCTTCCCAGTTTAGTATGAGTTCATGTAGTTCTTAGGACTCCTTGGCAAATAAACCAGAAAGGAAAAGTTCTTTCTCCAAAAGAAAGTAAAGGAATTGGCTCAAGCTTCGAGTTCATGTTCAGAACAGCACAATGAATACTGCTAATCACCTGCATCTATGTTTTCTTTAAAAAAGTAAATATTTGCCCTTTTCCATTACAGAAATCAGAATTTTAATTATCTGAAAGATTACTGATATTACAACAAAATCTTCAGTTTCAACAAATTACTATAAATATGCGTGGAGGATTATGAAGAAACATAGCACGACATCTAATTGTATTAAGAGACACTGCAAATGATTACAACTCACACTAAGGCAGGGAAATCGGGCAGTGGAGCAGCTTCCAGCAATATTCCCAATCCAGACTGTACTTGTTCTCTATTATCTGATGTTAAAGCAAAAGCCAAAGGAGTAATCAAACGTGGATCCTAAACAAATCAAAAACCAGCAAGTAAGCGTCAGGAAGTAAGACTTTAGTCAAAGGTAAGAGTATTCTAAAGTACACCTACATGATGCTTGCATGTCATTACACTTCACCACCTTGTAGCTATATGTACTGTATTGCAATCCATAGAGAAACTAAGAATTATCCAGCAAAAGACTTCATGTTTTAAATTATGCCTATCAGAATTATAACCTAAATATTTTGCCAAATTTAAATTGTTCTAATAAATTAAAACTTTGAATGGCCAATAATTGTTAAATTAAAGTCATCGTATAAATATTTGAACTAATGAATGCAAATTAGAAAACTAATGACTAAAACAGTACACCTCAAAGTTCCTCTTGTCAGTATTTCACACTAGTAACCATAAGCTCCAAAATCACCTATCGTGAAGAACATCTAAAAACTGATGTGACAAAATGACTAGCTGCTCTGCATGTTTTGTATATGTACATAGGTACAGAGGCCAGACATCTATGTTAGATGTCTTTCTCTATTGCTTTCCACCTTATTTTTTTAATAAGGAGTCTTTCTTGGAACCTGGAGCTCACTAACTGGCTAGACCAGTTAGTCAGAAAGCCCTGTATTCTGTTGTCTCTGCCTCTCAGTGCTGGAATACAGAACCTTTTATGTGGATTCTAGGAATCTAAACTTTAAGCCCTTTGCTCACTGAGTCATTTCCCCTACCTTCACTTCATTCTTTAAAATTTCTCCCAGAGTGGAGAATCACTAATTGCTGTTTGCAGTAAAGGTATCTGAAGTATAAAGATGAAAAATTAATTGTTCATGCCTACACTGACTAGCAGCTAATTCAACCAACTATGAACCACTCCTCTTCAGCTTAATGCTGTTATAGAGCCCACTGTCACAGCCTATGGGTTCAGTTCAGCTTTTATTCTATCTGAACATTCACCATCACCCTTTCTAAGCTACTTCATTAGCTTAATTAAGGAAAAAATAATTTTGCATTTTTGTTAAATAACTCTTATAAACTAGGTAATATAGATAATTAACATGGGTAATGTTGAACCCTGGCCTAAACACAGAAAACCAGATAAAACCAAAAAAAAAAAAAAAAAAAGGGGACCGGGAGAAGGGGAAGGAAAAAAAAATTTTATTTCTTTAATTATATTTTTGAATGGAAAAAATAAAAACAATGTATGGAAAAAATAAATAAATAAATAAATAAAAAGAAGTCCTATGAGCTAAGTATTACATAATCAAAAAACTCTAGCTCGAGGTTTCCAAAAACACGCAAGATAGATTATAGTAGCATAGAAAGACCTTTCTCCTATAAGGAAAGTAACAGACAGAGACACTCTTCTTTTGATGAACCTTTTTCTAGCTATAAAACCCACCTCCTCCAGCTGAGCTAAGAACACCCATGGGTTTTACAAAATTAGATGTTCGCTAATGCTTGAAAAGCAAATGAGAACTGGAGTGCAGCCCTGTAATGGAGCACTTACATGACATGTTTTAAGCTTTGGGTTTGTGGCAGAGTAGGAAGTAAAATAGAAATAAATCTTTAAATTAAGTCTGTTTTCACTTTGCTTTCTGATAACATCTAGAACTTTTCAGCTACTATATTATAAGCTAGTGCTATTTTCAGCAAATCCTCACCAATCTTATCAGTTCCTTTCTTTCAGATGTTTTCTAACCTCTTACTATTTTATGTCACCAACTCTGATCAAAATGAAAAGCTCACGTAGGGATGATGGCCCAGTTAGTAAATTTGAGTTTAATACAGAGGAGCCATAATGAGTGCTGGTATGTGCTTGTAACCCCCTCTGGGGAGGCAGAGGGACAGATTCCTGCAGCTCATTAGCCACCAGCCTACTTTACTTGGTGGTGAGGTCCAGAACAGTGAAGAAACCCCAAGACGGAAAAAAAAAAAAGTGGACAGGGCTTAAGGAATTACACTCAAAGTCATCCTTAGGCCGTCACAATTTGTTACCCATAGGTGTATAATCACACACACACACACACACACACAAAGAGTCTTTCCCAATGGCAACATAGATCAAGAAAGATGCAAGTACAAAAATAATGAAAGGAAACGCTGGGAAAATACTACCTTAGAACCTGGAGGAAGTTAGGTTTAGTTTCTAAGATATATAATGAGACTATTCTAATTACAATAGATAGAACTGTCAACTATTTTCTCATGGCCAATTCTAAGAAAAATATCCTCCAAGGATGTAGAATATTAAAGCAAAAATACTTAAGATAGGCATGGTGCATGGGCCTATAACCCTAGCACTTATGAGGTCAAGGCAGAAGAAAGCTGAGTTCAGAGACAAACTGACCTACATGGTGATATGTAGTCTCAACAACCAAACAAGAAATCAAGAAAGAAACAAAGGGAGAATTATTACAAACCATGACAGAGGAGCTAGAGATGCTGCTCAGACACAAGGACCTGAGTTCAATCCTCAGCCCCCACCGAGAATGCAGGACTTAGTGTCACATCTGCAGTCTCAGCCCTAGGAGCAGGAAGTAGAGAGACAGGGACAGAGACAGCTGCACCTCTAGAGCTCATCTATTAGCCAGTCTAGCTGGACTGCTGAGCTCCAGGACAGAGAGACTGATGCAAAGGAGAAAACAGAAAACAAGGAATTGAAGAAGACAGACAACACTGGCTTTCCACATGCATGCACATACATGTATCTAAACCACAAGACTATGTTAAATATAAAACATATGTACACACATGCACACAAACAAACACATAACAATAAAATGTGTGAAAAGTCTGAAGTTACCTGAAGGATTTTGTAGAAGCTTACTTCCATACCAGGAACCAGTTGTTTTAGTTTGTTCATCAAATTAAGAGTCTTCAAAATTACATCAGCAGCAAGTTTGCTTTAAAAATAAAAGTCATCACATTTAAATTAGAAAATAAGAAAATTAGCATATTTTTGCCTATAATTCTAAAGTAAATGAAAAAATCTAACAAATTTGTTTATAAAACTCAAAAAGATAAAGTATTACTTCTAAGAATTAAAATATTTTAATAAATTAGTATTTTTAGTACTCGAGTTCCAGAAAGAACAGCTAATACTGAATATAAATTTCAGACCATTATCTACTCTTAAATACAAACATGGTACAAATGTCTGCTGAATTAAATACAAGTATTAGAACATGACTCATTTCAGTTTTAGTAACTGTTTCTAAAGTTAAAAACAAAACCTAATATGTAGAGAATGAATTATTCAAGATCATGCACTCACTTTAGTTTGCATCTGAAAGGGAGTAAATAGTTTAAAAGAGAACTGGTGGATGGTCCGATGGGTAAGGGTCTTTCCACCACAGATTGTAATGACATTCATACAAGCTGTGGTCAAATGACCTCATACTTATTACACACACACACACACACACACACACACACACACACACACACACACACACACCCAAAAAACTTTTAAAAGTGAAAAGGTAATTCTTATTCTTCAAGAATACAGTTGCTGCCGAGCAGTGGTGTTGGTGCATGCCTTTAATCCCAGCACTTGGGAGGCAGAGGTTGAATTTAAGTTTGAGGCCAGCCTGTTCTACAAGAGCTAGTTTCAGGATAGCTAAGGGCTGTTACACAGAGAAACCAACTCAAAAAAAAGAAGAAGAAGATTGCTGACAGTTATTTATGGAAATGGGAACAAATTTTAGTGTTTGGCGCTTATCAGGTATCAATAAATATTCATTAGGAAAACTTGCTCATGAGAGGGAGGGGACATAAATAATTGCTCATTACTCTGTGAGTGAGCATCCACCTTTAACCAAAGCTCTGATGTGTGAAGTTTGAGAAGAGAGGAGTTGTCTTTGTTATTAAGCTTTCAGCAGGGACTGGCTTTCTGTCAATAAAACTATCCATTTTGTTACGCTTTTCTCTTTAAAATTGTAAGACTAAATGAAGCAAAAATTAAATAACCAAGTCAATGTCAAAAGAAGTTTCAGAAGAGAAATGTTCAGAATCTGTAATCTCTCTTTCACACGCATGCAAAGGAAAGAAAAGGTCCTACTGAAATATAAACTGCAGATGTCAAAACCTTTCAGAAGTATGCAATCCATAAATTGAATTTTTAATTCAAAATTTAAGCAATTTCCAGCTATCCTTTGAGTTAATAGAACATAATTAGGGAAGATCCTTAAATATGATAACTATATTTTATAATTTTTACTATCTTTAGCCAGTATGCCTTTTGGATTTGAAATACTCACCATAATTCAGAATCTGCTACCTTTGTTCCAAATCCCAGGTCAATTTTGCCATATGTAAACTGTTGTTCGATCAGCGTGGTGCACTTTATAGTAGTCAATATTTTTACAATATGCATTTTTAGAGTGTCATCTCCACACAGAGGTTACGTTTGGTTAAGACAGACAGACAGAAATTGAAATATTTGGTACAGAGTGTGTAGCTATATATAACTTGAAGCACTCAGAATAATTTCAAACAAGTTATTGCATCACTGCAATCCAATGTAATTATTTTAAATGCTTTAAGGCATGTTAGAAAAGTGAAACTTCAAAGTATTAAGGTGACTAGTAAATAGCAAGAGATGGACTCATAAAAGTGTTTAACATACAGTAAAAGCAGAGAAAGGACATGTCTTCACTGGATGTTTGTTTACTTATTTATCTACCTGTTAGCAGTGATCAAAATGTTTCAATGAACATTGGATATATTATAGGGAGTTATATCCTCATAATTTATAAATTGCTATGAATATCAGAAAAAAAAGGGTCAAGTTATAAAACACCTTTAAGGTTAAACGGAGCAACTGCATGCCTCTATAGCAGTAATTTTCAATCTTGGCTACATGTTAGAAGCACAAGAATATTCGGGCAGTGGTGGTGCATGTCTTTAATACCAGCACTCGGGAGGCAGAGGCAGGAGGATCTCTGTGAGTTCGAGGCCAGCCTAGTCTACAAGAGCTACTTCCAGGTCAGGCTCCAAAACTAGAAAGAAAAAACAAACAAACTAACAAACCAAACATACAAACAAACAAAAAAAAAAAACAAGAAACAAGAATAGATTAAACAATCACACACACACAGGGGATGGGGGCTAAAATTATGAAAACTGTATCAGTATTTGCTTATGCAGTGATACATCGGTCAAAAACTCACAGAAGTAGTAACAGGCATTAAAACTGCAGGAGAGTTATAAGGAGCCACCTCAGCATATGCCTTCAAAGCTCAAACTGTTATTTAAAAACGATCATATTTTAAGAATATTTATTGGGTAGGAATGTAGTTCAATAGTAAATAATAGGTGCTTAGTTTGATCCTCTGCAGTGGCCACATGCACACATATAGCCACACAAGGATAAAAAAAAAATGAGTTCTAAAAGTACTTTTAAGCATAAATTAAACATAGAAAAACTGAGAACTTTTTCAGGTATCCTTGAAACTTTAATTTTAAGTTCAACATCCTTTCTCTGACTATGTAAGTGCACATTCATACATGTTTTCGTATGCACAAACATACAGGCCAGAGAACGACTTAGGGTGTCATCCTCAGAACCACAGTCCGTTTACTTTGAGCAGGGTTACTCATGGACTGGAGGTCCTCCACGAGGTAAACAGCTGGCCAGCAAACCCCAGGTTTTCTCTGCTTCCCTAGTCCCAGGACCACAAGCCCACACCATCATGCTTGCCTGACATTTTCATGTGGGTTGCTGGAAACTGAACTCAAGTCCTCATGCTCTCAAGGGAAGCATTTTAATGACTAAGCTATCTCCCTAGTCCCCTGGTACATTATTTCTGATATTATGTAAGAAATTATAAGATTACAAATAGGGACAAAATTGGAGTTTTTATACTTTTCATTTATATTATGGTAAAGGATATTTAATAAAATTTCAATGGCTTTGACCATCCTTTCACATTTTTTTCTTATTAAGGCCTCATCCAGATTTTGTTCAGTGAACTGAAGCTGATCGAGGATTGTAGGCAGCAGGAGGGTCACAAAACGGTCAGTTGAGGAGCAGTTACCAGTATCAATGACATCCTAGAAAATTTATTATCAAGAATAATTGAAAATAAATATGCAACGTATAACACAAAACAGTCATTATTGAGCTATAACATATTCTTTAAATTTTTAGCATTTATTTCAATAGTCCATTCATTCAAGTCTTCTATTTTAAAGCTATGTTTTACAGTTTACCATGTTAGCCATCTTTCAGGTTTATCCTGGCTTCTTTCTCAAATGAAGCCATATGATTTTGTAAAAAAGACATTTTAAAGGATTCCATGATTTAAATGTTATTTTAAATATGTTTAGTATTTAATGACAATTACCTGAAATTGCAAAATGAAATTAAATAATGAGAGACTGACTTTAATAGTGTAAAATCACAAATAATTTCAAAGGTTTTATAAATGCTAATATCAGTCAGGACCTAGAAAAACACACAAAAAAGCAGTTTATGCAAAAGTTTTTATGAATAGACTTGATCAGTCACATACATATTTGTGTGTAGCATCCAATTACGGATTGAAAAATAATTTAGAAGACCGGAGAGGCTGAATGAGTATAAAAGCAGGTGAACAGTAGATAATGTTAAATTGCCTAGTAGCATAATCTACAGACCAAGATTATTTGTCTTCATTCTACTAAGTGCATTGCATCTGTCTGCATGATGTCTCATTTCACTAATTAAGATCGTTATTTTACAGAATTAATAAAAGGCAGCAGACAAAATGTAAGCGAGAGAACAACCAAAGCACAATAGGAAATCACATAGATCCTGTGTAATAAATTAGATAGTTTAAGAAATTACATATATGCATGTACATATGTAAGGAAATACATACAAAGCATTCAGTATAAACATGGAAAATGCTAATGCATGTGAGTCTGCAGGAAACAAACCCTCAGTAGTTGAATTTTAGACAGTCTAGAGTATAATTAATTTTATCTCATGTGTGAACAACTGGCTTACATGAAAAGGTCATAAAACAAATTATTAAGTGAGAATCATGAAAGCAGAAAAGTCCATTTGTCAATCATTTCATTACCTCAAAGATTTCCTTGAACAACTCCAGTGCTAAAACAGAACAGTTTTCAGATCCATCCAAAGGTTGGCTTAACCAACGAAGCAGAGCCACAGTAGGTTCTAAGCTTTTAGGTCGGCTTCCCAGAATGCTGTTGCCAGATGGAGACTGTTCAAACATCATCTGACTGAGCACATGGCGCAGCTGAGCCACTGCACAGAATGCAAGAAGTAATTCTAAAACCTGTGCAATATAAAGTCTTCATTAAATACCAACTTCATTGGCCTTTAACAGACAAAGCATATGATGACACTTAAAAAGCCATGCATTTTTAAAGAAAACACTCTGTCTCCATCCATTGCCGGATGAAGGTTTTATAGTGATAGTCAAGATAGTCATCAGTCTGACTACAATACAAGGCCAGTTCAGGCACCCTCTCCTCCACTGCCCAGGGTCCTAGCTGGGGTCATCCCCATGGACTCCTGGGAACCCCTCCAGAGCCAAGCCTCTTGCCAACCCCAAAATGGCTCCCTCAATTACGATCTCTCCTTCCCTACTCCCATATCCATCCTTCCTCCATCTCAACTATCCCACTCCTCCAAGCTCTCCCCAACCCTCCCCTCTTTCTCCCTCTCTCCCCCTCTGCCCTTCGCTCTACCCTCCTGCCCCCATGCTCCCAACTTTTGCCTGGCGATCTTGTCTGCTTCCAGTTTCCAGGAGGATCTATAGATTTTTTTTCTTTGGGTTCACCTTAATACTTAGCTTCTCTAGGATCATGAACTATAGGCTCAATGTCCTTTGTTTATGGCTAGAATCCACTAATGAGTGAGTACATACCATATTCATATTTTTGGGTCTGGGTTATCTCATTCAGGATAGTGTTTTCTACTTACATCCATTTGCATGCAAAATTCAAGCCTGAACTGGCCTTGTCCAGTAGTCAGACTGATAACTATCTTGAATATCACCATAGAACCTTCATCCGGCGATGGATGGAGACAGAGACAGAAATCTACATTGGAGCACTGGACTGAGCTCCCAAGGTCCAGTTGAAGAGCAGAAGGAGGGAGAATATGACTAAGGAAGTCAGGACCACAAGGGGTTGGCTCACCCACTGAGACAGTGTGCCAGAGCTAATGGGAGCTCACCAACTTCAGCTGGATTGGGAATGAACGAGCATGGTATCAAACTGGACCCTCTGAATGTGGTTGACAATTGGGGCAGAATGAGGGACCAATGATAATGGCACTGGGATTTGTCTCTAATGCATGTACTGGCTTTTTGGGATCCTATTCTCTTTGGATGCATACCTTCCTAAGCCTGGACGTAGCAGGGAGGGCCTTGAACCACAGGGCTGGGTACCCTGTCCTCTCTTAGGACTGGAGGGGGATGAGGGAGCGGGAGGGAAATGGAAGGAGGGGAGGAAGTGGGAATTTTGATTGGTATTATTTATAAAGTAATAAAAAAAAAGAAAACATTCTGAAAAAAAAAAACTTCAAGTAGCTTCCATTTTGTAATACTCTCATTCTGATTTCAACATTGGTTACATGAGTGTGAAGTTTCTAAATCTGCAGAGCAGCTAACTTAGGTTTTGCTGTACATTTTAATCTTTAAAAGTATAAAACAAAATGTCATGCTTTTACATACCTTTGAAGAAGAATCGGGGTCTTTCGCATTTAGAAGTCCCAGAACTTGAGTAAGACATGAAGAGAAGTGTTCATACCTAGGTTTGAAGGTATACATTAAATGACAAAAGAGGAAGAACTGTAGGCAAAGCAAAGGGGGTAGATCTCATCAAAACATTTTACAAACATGCATGAAATTCTCAAAAAATATACCAAATTTGCTCACAATGCTTACATAGAATATTCCATGATTTATGACATAGTTTTGTACCCATAAATCCATCTAAACTTAAAACTACTCCATGTGAAAAATGTATTTCTTACTACCGTGTCTACTGACTAACAGAACATAGCACCATAGTACACTGTAGTCAACTGGTTGTTCACCATTGTGATTTGAGGGGCTGACTTTCCCCTGCAGCTTACAGTCACTGTCTAGCACTGCAAGGGTCAAGAAATAAAGCTGCTGTGTGGCCAGGGCTTAGATTTGGGTCTTTACCTTGAAAATGATCAAAGGGATATAATGGTTGAAACAAAAGTTAATGCTTGAGCACATGTATATGAGAAGTGACAACTGAATAGGAAACATTCAATGAAAAATGAAAATAATCTGCTGAAGATGATCGAGTGAGGCTTACAGCACACTGTAATAAAATGTTAATGAACAGAACAGGCTAGAACTAAGAAAGAATGTGCAGAAACAAGTTTGTCTAGGCATGCAAATAAGGGAGGGACTCTAAGCAGATGGGAATCTTCATTTTGTTTTTCCTGTATTTGAAATAAAGTGAGGGCAGGCTGTGGTGGGGCACGCCTTTAATTCCAGCACTCAGGAGGCAGAGGCAGGAAGATCTCTGTAAGCTCGAGGCCAGCCTGGTCTACAGAGTAAGTTCCAAAACAGCCATACAAAAAAAAGCCAAAAAGAAAAAGATAAAGGATAAAGTGAGCTTGAACATGAAAGGTAGCAAAAGAAAGCAATGCATATTTGAATGAGACATTGTAGGTATCAAGGAAGGAAGCTGACCGAATAAATAAAAGGGGTCTGCTCCAAGGAAAGCTGTGTGATTTTCTCCTATTTAGTTTGAAACAGATTCAAGACTGAGGTCTTAACAAATGGCCTCAAAAGAAGACAACATGGTTCTTGGAGATCTATTCTGTACAGAAAGGAGAAGGAAAAAATGCAACTGAGAGACTGAATGGAGTATTAGCTTAGCAATCTCCCACTGCTGCTACATAGTCATCTTTCTGTTTCCTGAGAGCACATCCAAAAAATGATTCCTATTTACTACAAAGCTTTTAAGTAAGCATATTTGACAGCCAGAACAGAACATGGGTGCTCTGACGCTCACAACAGATGAACAGAGGACAGGTAAAGGGAAGGTGCCCTTATCTATGACACTAACTTGATAGCCACTCGGATCACAGAGGTTTAGGAAAAACCTGAAACATTAAAGTAAATGTGTCCTGTTTTGCAGAACTTCAGCTACCCAAGGTTAATTTTGCCCTAGTCCTTAGGTCTATTTTGTTCATGGAAAATCAGGAATTATTTAACATTCTGCTGCTGCTGAAACTTGTTTGTCTCTCACTGCTTGGACAATGTAGGTGCTCAATAAATGTTTTCTCATTTGGTGATGAGTCACTATTTGAACCAATATAAGATCCCAACACAACTTAAGTGTTGAGAAAATGAAATTAAGATACTAAAATCAAGGTCTGGAGAGATAGTTCAATGATCAAGGATGAGTGTTACTTTTCCAAAAGAGCAGGGTCAATTCCTAGCAACCATATTGGGTAGATCACAACCATCCATGACTCCAATTTCAGAGGTCCTAACGTTCTCTTCTAGCCTCCACAAGGACCAGGCACACACATGGTGCACATGTATACAGGCAAAATCCCATATATATAAAATAAAAATAAACTGCATGAAAATAAAAACAAAGACTCTAACGCAATAAACTTTTTGAAAGTAAACGCTACTGCCTTTCAAATATAAGTGACAAGAAACACTTGGATACAAATATAAAACTGTTTTGGTGCTGGAGATATGGCTTAACCATTAAGAGTGTTCTCTGTCACGGGACCTGGCTTCAATTCCCGGCATCCACAAGGCAGCTCACACATGTCTTCAACTCTAGTTCCAGGGACCCTAGGCCTTCTTCTGGTTTTAACAGGCACCAGGCACAAATGTGGTACATATACACATATGCTGGCACAACACTCATACACACAGAATCGAAAATAATAAATAAAAAAATGTCATATTGGTAAGTAACATACCTGGTAAGATAATCAGCAATTTTAGGATTTTTAAGGAGATCCATAAGTAGGTCAACTGAGTATTTTCTTGTTAGGGTGCCATCACCATTTATTAGAATATTAAATATTAGTTGGAAAGTCTGATGAATGTTTCGAGCATGAAATAGCTTTGAAAAATTGGGAAAACTGTATTATACACAAGAAATTATAAGCTGACATCTTAATGATTTTAAAATATTAAACACTTTGATCTCAAAATTAATTTCAAAAATAAAAAAAATTACCTTTTCCCCCACTTCTTCATTTAGCGTCAAACTGGATAATATTGAAAGTGCAAACACAACTACAGTCAAACTGCTGTGTGCTAGGAAGCTTATGAGAGTTCGATAAAAGGATTTCACATTACTCTGAAGAAGAAAAGAAATTGAATTAAAAATGTACATTTTGGTTGAAAAAATACAATTGTACAGAGTGGACAAGCTTATTAAACATTATCATGAACTTTTCAACACATGGTGACTATTTTTAAAAGGAAAATTATTATTACTTTTTAAAGGGAAATTTAACAACATAGATAAGTAGAAATTAAAGGACTATTTATTATACACAAAATCTGGAGAAAATTTTCTTTTTTGGTAAAGGTACCCAAATGGCATGGGGAAGGCCATAGGTTCCATACTTAGCATTGGAAATAAAAAAAAGAGAAAAACTTGGAAGAATTTAGGAATAGAACCTACTATAAAATATACATACATACATACATACATACATCAAACCCTCAACTCACCAAAGTTTTTATTTGTGTTTGAACAGAAAGATTGTGCCGACAAAGATTTGCCAATAATCCCAGGCAAGGCATCGTTAACTCATCTTCAGAAGACTGACTGTTGTAAAGACAGAAAGCATGGTATTCACTCTTATTAGTCAAAATCATAGAGTAGTTAATATACCTAAGTTCTTACATGTAAAAACAAGATTATAGTCAGAGTAATACTATTTCTTTTATTTTTTAAAGCTAAATTATCCTATTCAACTGTGCCAAAGAAATGAAGAAATAGCAGTCAGAATGACTATATTTTATTATGCTCACCTATAGAGCATACAATGCTCACCTCTATTAATTTTTCTTCCTAAATCAATTTGTTAAATCTTACTTATGAAAATTACACCTGCTTTATGATACTCAATCCTTAAAATCACCCAAGTAGAGGAAACAGATAGTAATTAGTTTAAAAACCTAGAAAGCTGGTAAGATGATTGCTCTTTTAGAGGACTGGGGCTCAGTTCCCAGCACTCACACTGGACAGCACACAACTCTCTGGAACTCCAGCTCCAGAGAATATGAAGCCCTCTTTTGTCCTCCGCAGACACCTACACATACATGGTGTACCTCATGTATTCAGGCACAAACACATACACAAAAATAAATGAATTTTTTTTTTTTTTTGCTTTTAAAGTTAGAAAACATTAACTAAGGAGAAATGATCTACCACCTACTTTTAGTTTAAAACCAATAAATTACATGCTTGGTTGTATACTTACATATGACCAATCAGGAATGTAATTAAGTCATCTATGTGGGCACCAGAATGGAAAAATTTGACATTATATGTTAACCTCTGCAGGAGTTGAATGCACTGAGAATAAGAAAATAATTTTGAGTATACACATGAAAACATACTGCCCACTCATAAAAATGAACTATTGCAAGTATTTCATTTTAGTATATCATTTTAGGAACCAAACACTAGAGCAAGAGCCATGCCATTTTTAAGCTTAATTTTATTTCAGAGCATATATTCTAAGCAATGAGACTACTAAGAATCATGGGAGTCATGTCTTAATTTATCCATTTCTACATATTTTATTTAATGGCTTGTCATTGCTATGGTTTGAATGGCACCTAGTTATGTCCATTCAAGGTGGGTCCTGTGATTTAAGCCTTAGTTTCTTAGATGGTGGTACAGGGAGGTGGCAGAACTTGTACAAGTTAAGGCTTAAATAAAGGTCATTAGGTCACTGAAGGTATCATGCATTTCCCATGTGACCCTGATGGTAGTTCTTAAGAGCAGAAAAAGGAACAAGTCTGGTCCCAGTATCTCTCCTATCTTACCTGACATATGATCATGTTCCCACCCTTTCTATTTGCCATGATTATAGCCAGAAGACACTTTGCCAGATCTAAATAATAGTTGATATAAATAGCATGTCTTTGAACCACCAAACCTATGAGATAAATACATATTTTTTCTTATCAAATGAATTACTCCCAAGTATTCAGCGGTAGTAACTAAACCTGACCAGTCATCCACCTTGTTCCCTTACTTACATTAAACTTGAGTGTGGGCTCAATTAATTTGAAGGTATCTTTTTCCCTTTACATTTTGTGTCTAAAATTGCATGTCAGTTTAATTGGTCATGTTTATCTTTCTTGCAGATGATGACATTTTAGATTCAATAAAATGATGGGTGAAAGAGTTTTTAAATTATGCTAAACAAGTATAAACCATAGCTTTAAGTTTTGCAAGAATTTTTCTTTGTAAATTTTTTCTTCAACAGTCCAAGGCCATATAACCTAAATTATAATTTTAACATGAATAGTTCATACTTCAAAAGTGTGTCCTTAAGTTATAGTGTTATAAGTTAAAGTGGTGATAATGCAGATCTGGTTATCTCCAATTCCTTCTTGAGAAATATTTACATATTTGGCATGTGACCAACTAGCTCCTAATAAGCACTATGGCTGATGATGTCATGTCATCATATAAAATAAAACACCTTACTGTTTTGGAATAGAATATTTGTTTAACTATATAAAGCAGTATCACATTTATTTGTATTGCAGAATGATTGTTTAACTATGCAACAGTGCATTGCTTTTGTTTATGTTGCATTTATTTAACAATGTAAAGATGTGTTGATGTTTTACCTTGCCTGCCTAAGGCACCTAATTAATTTAGTAAAAAGCTGAATGGCCAATGGCTAGGTGGAGGAGTTATAGGTGGGAGTGGTAGGCAGAGAGAAAAGGGAAGCTAGCCAGCCAGACAGGGGATCAGCCAGCCAGACACAGAAGAAGCAGGAAGACTGGATAGACATTATGTAGATGAGGTAAATGAGCCTCGGGGAAAACACATAGATTAATAGAAAGGGGTAAATATAAGTTAAAAAAAAAAGCTAGCTAGCAACAAACCTAGAGCTAATGCCAAACATTTATAATTAGCAGTAAGTCTTCGCATCATGATTTGAAGCTGGCTGTCCAGGAAAGCTGACTACATCTTACCAATTCTTGTCTGAGAATAAAGAAAGGAGAACAGGGGGAGATATACTATGAGGATCTGTGTACCTGTAAAAACACTGAATCACTGTGGCAAGTGCTGCTCCGACAAACCACTCCTGCCAACACACTATTCAGATTGTATATACACTGAAGACAGTCTCTTGTTTCAGTATCTACAGCTAAAAGTTAAAATAAAATGGTATAAAATATATCACTTTTACATGCAGAAATCTTTTCACAATAGTAAAATAATTTTACATCCTATAATCTTATCTTTAAAGAAGACAAAACATGAGAAAGCTGTTTAATTTTGAGTATAATTTTTCTACACAGAATTACTATCAAAGAAAAAAAGCCTTGTTTTACATATGTCTTGACACATGGCTGTTAAAACAATGTAACAGTTGGGGTTGGTGGTATATGCTTGTAATCCCCACTTAGGAGAATGAGGCAAGAGAATTTTGAGTTCTATCTTAGCCTGGATTATATAGTATGCAGTCAGATTATCATTTCAACTTCTTTTATAAATCCAAAGACTTAAAATATAGAACCTATTACTTAAAAAAATATAATTTAAATTAGAAGGATATATATCAAACCATTAACTAAGATTGTATCCCTAAAGGTAGAAACGATAAAGAAGGGTGGGATAATGAATAACAACTCATGCCATTTTACTCTTATCTGTGTTATCTAATATAACAGCTACTAGTACATATTACTGTGCACCTATTTAAATTAAGTTTAATCAAAATTAGATTCTGCTCTCTAGACTTCAAATGCTTGACAAGCCTATATGACAAGAGGCTACTTTAAGGAGCAATACAAACTCAGAATATTTCTGTCACTAACAATACTTAGATTGTTCTGAAAAACAGTGCAATGCTGCTCTCTGCTAATACTTCTCTATTACTAAGATACCTGATTATAACCATATACAAAAATATCTAACACCTCTGTGCATACACCAATCAAGGGTAAAATGATTAATAGATGAACATTTAAAAACAAAACATAATGGGAAGGAATAGAAAAAACAACTATAGTTTATCTTTGGTTCTAAGTTCAATGTAGACTATTACTGAAGGATTATTTTTAGAGATTGTTATATCTTTCTGATTGTTGTCTTTAATATTAGCATTATGTTCACGTGGCTTTTTGTTATTTTAAAACTCAATACAATGTCATTTCCCCATATGCATTCTTTTCTATAGAATACTGATGTCTTTAAGACATGGCATGTGTATATATATATATATGAGTTCATACGTACATGTATGTGTGTACACACACACACACTCAGGGACTCTTTTTCTTCTTATTTATTTATTTATTTATTTATTTATTTATTTATTTATTTATTTGAGACAGGGTTTCTCTGTTTAGCCCTAACTGTCTGGCTGGCATTGAACTCAGAGATTCTCCTAGCTCTGTCCCAAGTGCTGGGATTAAAGGCATGTGCCACCACTGCTCAGCTTCTGAGACTCTTTTGAGAGAACCATAAGACAAACTTTACATGGTTCTAAATGAAGAAATATTTTGAAACTAAATCATTCTTGAAGAAATTCTCTAATTTTATATGCCCTTTAAAAAATATTAAGTTCAGGGCTGGAGAGATGGCTCAGTGGTTAAAAGTACTACCTGCTCTTCCAGAGGTCCTGAATTCCATTACCAGCAACCACATGGTGGCTCACAGCCATTTATAGTGGGATTCTTTTGGCGTACAGGAGTACATGCAGATAGAGCACTCATATACATAAAATAAATAAATCTTAAAAAAATTAATTTCATAGTATTCCAAACTCCAAAAAAAGAAAGTATGAACACATTACCCAGTTGAGACAGCAAACTGATAATACTTAAGATCAGTGAAGCACTTATGTTTGGGTCTTCAAGAAGCTCTACGAGGCAACTCAAACATTCACTTGGCAGTATCTGCTGTGATGTAAACAGTCGTGTCAGCTTTTGTCCACAAACTACCTATGAAAAAGGAAGCAAATGTGTTAAGTGCTGGCAATTTCTATTTCTTCTGCATTTCAAGTAAACCATTTTTATGATGTGTACTTAGTCCTTTCTTTCCCAGTTTAGAAAACTCAAACCTTTCTGTCCATATACAGACTGTCTCCTTCTCTAGTTGAATTACCTAGATTTCAGTTTGTTTACTTTCTCCAGAAACATTTCCCTAAGCCACTTAGATCACCCAAGTTTTACTTATTACACAGCCTTACAGTATACTATTATTTCCTTAATGTGTTAGTGAACTTCTGACTACCATTTATATATTGTCTGTAGTATACTATGCTGAACACAGACTAAAAATGTATACTACAACTTTGGTAGTTTGAATGTAATTTGCTCCCATAAACTCATACCAAGTGGCACTATTAGGAGGTGTGGCTTTGTTGGAGGAAGTGTGTCACTGTGGGGACTGGCTTTGAGGTCTCATGCATGCTCAAAACAGGCCTATTATCTCAGACCATTTCCTGTTGCCTGTGCATTAAGATGTAAGAACTCTCAGCTCC
>PVIU01021509.1:0-31395 GCA_004026605.1 Ondatra zibethicus
AGTCATTCTTCCCAACATAGGTACCTCATGTTTATCAGGCTTCCTACTTGGTGCAATCAGATAAAACTCCTCTGTCTCCTATCCTCAGCATCTGTGGACTTTGCCTGTGGTGTTGTAGAATCCTTATCCATCCTTTGCAATTCAGCTCTGTAGTACTCTTATCATCAATTCTGTTCTACAAAGGAGAGAAAAACACTCTTTAAAGGCCACCCGTACCTCTTCTTTCACACTGTTCATTATCTCATAGGAAATAATTTCCTTTTGGCACTCAAGAAAAATTAATCTAAAATTATAAATTTCTGCAATAAATCCTTTTAGCATGGCATTGAACTGAGATTTTTTTTTAAACTCACTCCTGAATTCCTTGCCACAACGTATTTTGCCTTCCATTCCATTATGGATCCAATTTTATTGACTTATTCCTTTGTTTACATTCAAGATTTTAGGAGCCAACCAACCAATATATGACCTCCAACCTATTAAATTTATGTATGAAACACTGATGCACATATTTCACTCTAGTGCATTTATATGTCACTCCTGTCCTCTATTAACAAAACTTCTCTGTAAAACTATCCATTCCCTGCTGTAGGAACTGCTTCAGCCAGTAGCCGTTAAGTTACCAGCCCACTTGGGCATGGCCTCTTATACTATAAATGCCATTATAAAGCATATGCTTGCTCTTTCTTCCAGCTTCTGGATTCGTTTCCAGTTTCCTTATTGGTGCAGAGGACTGGGATCTGCGAGTCTACCTCTAAATATATAACCCTTTATTATACTCAGTTCTGAGCTAGTGTGGGATTTCGTTTTAGTGTCCTTCTTCATCTTGCACTCACGTGGATCCCAACTCTATGCCTAAGGGGTAGACAGGTCAGAAATACCCAAGTAAGAATGACAAAGCAATGGAAAAAGTTACCGAGGCTTCACATAAGTCATTTTTTTCCTCTGAGTGGTGAAATGCATTTGTTACTTGGTTATCAACTATCAGAAGGGGAAATAAACTGAGATAGCTACAGACTAAGATCTCTAAGGTCACCTAAAATGACCTCAGAGTCACAAAGTTATTCCGGAGGGATTCATTTAGCAAGAAAGCACTAATCGTTCCTAGATAATGGCCCATGAGAACTTTGGCTTCAGCCTCCATCCCTGGCCTAAAGCACATTGCTGTATCTCCTCACTACAGGCAAGAACATCTACTCGGCTTTCCCCAGGCTCACATCTCAAGCACTTCCCTCTACATTGTCAGTTCCAAATGTTAAGAAGACACAAAAGAAAGCCAATCCAAGAAAAACTATTTCTAGTACTGGAAACAATCAGTTTCCTGAAAGGAATGACCAAGTTTAAAGTCAGCTTACTAAGTTTCCTTGAAGGTTTTGCTGCTTAATCCTCAGTCATGAGAAACCATACCATTCTCCCATGACTTTGATGAGGATAGTCCTTCTCCCATGGTATGTATTCAGCCTATGAAACCTGCTACAGCCCCATCTCCTCTGAGAAGCCTTCCTCTGACACTTCTGTGTTGGCAGCGGTCCTTGTTTGCTCTTTCCTACTACCTTGTGCAAGATTGTGTGGTTTGTGTTCATTACCCTTTATCGTATGTGTCTGTCTGTGTACGGCCCCATTCAATAGACTTTGGGCTCTGTAGCTCATGGGCATTAAATAAATTGATTTTCTCAGAAAGTAAGCACCATGTCTAGAACATACCAAATTTAAAAAGAATTTTGCCACCGGGGACAAACGTGCCAGAAACTTGCTGGTAAAACACAGCCAAGTGGCGATACACAAATGAATAGAAATAGGTTAATTCAAGATGTTAATCCAGACTCTCTGTGTATTTTTCATTTTTACATAGATTATTGTAAATTTTTATTACTCTATTTCCTTTTGAAAGCCTCAGTTTATTGTCTTCAAATTATTCTTTTAATCTGTGACTCTGTTTATCTTTTATCCTCTTTCTCCCAAGCCTATGCAAATTTATCAAAGACATTGTGACCTGTTTAGAGGCATTTTGTCTGAATCTGTCTTTATTGTTTATCTGTAATCATTTTTTTAGCACAGCTGTAAATTGGTAAGTGGGCATGGCTAGGACCAAAGTGATTGCTTTGACTGCTGGTTCTGCCCTGTTTGGTTTTCCAAAATGGCAGAAGTCCCAGAAGAGTCACACTTAGAGCCCAACTCTGGAGTCACGCTGCCACCAGGTAACATGCAGTTGGTCCACAATCCTTTTTTTTTTTTGTCTGTATGAATAAAAGCTAAAGCTGGCATACAGCTTTGGCCTTTGTTGTGCTCTCCAGCCTGCAACTGTGCAATAACTGGAGCCTCTTTACAGAGACCAGTGTAAGAGACTGTTGGAATGTGCCATGTGACTTTGTTCATGGTGGTTGGTGGCTGGCTCCATTTGGACAGTTGTCTGGAGATACATCTTTGTATAATGGCTGGCATTAGAGACTATGAACCCAGTGCGGTTCCCTCTTTCTTTTGCACTTACAAAAGCTTTTTTAGGTCTGTTTGGCACCATGCCCCATGTTGGGCACCATTTTTTTTAAATGAAACCACATGAGTCCCTTAAAGTGTCTCAAGACTTATTTTAGGTACTAAATAGAGATAAACACTCACTGATATAGACTATATACCACTGTGAACCAGCTACTGTGTCCTTCCATTCTGTCTAGGAGAGCTGGGGTCCAACCACCTGAACCAGAATTTAAGAGAGTGCACGACACCTCAGCTTTTAAGAAGTCAAACATACCAACAAGTCCATGCCCTAGGGCTTGATGTCCCAAAGTTTGTTGACTAAATAGAACAAAACCCCAAAATACCATTAAGGTAATTTTATTTGGAGTATTGTCTTGACTGACAGTTGAGGTTGGGGAAAATAACCTACTGAATGTGGGACCATCCTTGCACATATGGTCCTGAAATGTTTAAGAAAGCAGGCTAATCAAGCCATGAAGCAGCACTCCTCTCCATGCTCTCTGCTTCAGTTCCTGCGTCCAGGTTCTTGCCTTGAATTCTAGATCTGACTTTATTTGGTAGTGGACTATAATATGTTATATGAAATAAACCCTTTCTTCCCAAAGTTATTTTTTTCAGTGTTTTAGCACAACAATAGAAACTTAACTAGAGTACCTTCCTAATAAGAAATTGATATCCAAACTTAATGTAATGCTTTTTGCGATGTAATTATAAAAAATGAATTGTTTGCATTCATTTCTCATTGTTTATATTTAATGTTCTCAAATAGCCTGATATTGTAACTGAGGATTAGCCTTCATTGTTATTTCATAACCATTGTTTTATTAAGATGTTTATTTCTAATTTTGAAGGAAAAATATCCCAAATCTATTATTAAAATGTTAATATAACAAATATATCTCATAAAATATATAGCTTTTATTGTAAATAGCTATGCTACTGTAAATAAATTATTTTTACATATTCTTATATTCATCATGTAATTGTGACCAAAGAATGATTCCATTTTCTTTGTTTCAATAGTGAAGCTTCTTAAGCCAAAGTCTATGATTTTAAGAATATCAATTTTTTATGGTGAGAGTTATAAAGAGACAATAATCACCAATGACAAAACTTTCTGTGATAGTATAATATGTAAGGCAAAGAAATCTATTAGCACATTTTATTTGACCACAGTTCTTTGTATGCCACACATTTTGGAGCCTTTCACCATTTTTTTCAAGTATTTAAGACATTTAATAATATTGTATGTGTGTGTTTGTGTGTGTGTGTGTGTGTGTGTGTGTGTGTATCAGAGAAAAATAGGTAGGCCTTGGTTCTCTTCTTCCAATACCCAGGTTTATGTCAAATCCATGCCTGATGACTTACCTGAAAGCATTTGCCCATTGAGCCACCTGACCAACCCAAAGATTGGTTCTTCAATAGAAATACAAATGTTGTTATTACTCATTATGGGAAATAAGGTTTCTTTCTAAGTATTTTAATAGGAGTTTTCAATCAGTAGTTTGAAGACTTATACTTTTTAAATTTTTCTCCCCAACTTCAGTTATGTAACTGCATCTGTATTCACCATTCAGTCATTTCACACCATTTATGAAAGAGATAACTAATAAAACTGGACTTCCTCTGAGGTTATGACTTTACAAAGCTAATGGATAGAAATTGTCTCTGCTGTTCTGCTCTGTAAAAAGCAAACAAAGGAAAGAAAAGCTGACAGAATTTCAGAAGTGTCAATCAAACCCCAACTGCAAAGTTGATAAGGAAGAGGAAGTGTCACTGCTGGCAAGCTGACAGTGCTTCCAGATCTTGATGGAAATCACTTTGAGTCCATGCAAGTTACAGAAGGTGACGTCTGACAGCTGATTTGTACAAGGAACTAAAGCAGTCATTTGAACGGATGTGAACATATTAAAAACTCAGAACCAAGCAGCCCAAGAGGAAAAGTGATGGGCATCTAATTTTTCCTACAACAACTAAAATCACATCCCTTACATGTTTGTATTCCTCTCTTACCTTTCAAAATAAGTAAATTGGATAATAGTTTTGTTGTTTATTATTTTCAAAATCAGAAATTTCTGTTACATTCAAGGAACACTAAAAAGTGAGAATTTTGAATAGGAATTTAAACATGATAAGCAATAAAAGTTTTAAACTGAATAATTTATAATATTACTGTATTTGAATGTTAATTTAGTGAACAGAAACTTTGTCATGATTTCTCTTGGACTTAATGTTTAATAAAAATAATTAGTGAAAAGTTAATTATAGTTAATGGTGTTGAAACATAGAGCCAAAGTAATGCATAATTATCATCTATAGATATATTTTCTTCATTGTGCATATGATCACAGTTTACAATTAGAGTTTAAATACTATCATTCTATTGTAATTTTGTAAAGAAGGTTGTGTAAATATGTATGTATGTATGTATGAATCCATGTGGTTCTCTTTTTCTGCTCACTTCAAGAGTAAAATATCATTCATGTCCAACAAGGAAAGAAAGGTGTCCGTGAATTGGTTTTTTATTAATTCAGAATAATAACCAGAAGTCACTGTTGTGATTTAATAATCAGATTAGCATTTACATATCACAACATTTAAGTGAAACATTGTCACTCATTTTGAAGTTATTTCTTAGACATTATTCCTCTTGGGAATTATTATTTTCCCCTTAAAGTATGAATTTCTGCTTTAGCTTTTTCAGCTGATAAAATACTTTGAAAAATATACACCTGAATTTTTCAAAATTAGTTGAAACTGTGAAAACAGTAAGTGTTCACCAGGTAAATGTAGTATTTATTACATACAAGGGCAGTGGTGCAATATGTGTAGTAGATGAAAACTGGCTGCATTTGTCAGTGCAGAAGACAGAAAAAAAGAATCATGAGGTAAATCAGATGCAGAGAGCAAGGCAAAAATGGAGAGAGAGATAGAAAGAGAGAGAGAAAGCGTGAGTTTCTGTGTCAAGAAAAATAATGAGTCTACACTAGGTAATTGAAATTTTGGAAAGAAAAAGATATTGTGCAAAATGAATTTCGAGTCCAAGAGAGGTTGTTCATATCTGTAAGTCCAGTGCTTGGGAGGCAGAGATATGAGTGATGCTATGAGATTGCAGCCATCCTGAGTTATGTGTCTTAAATTTTCATATTCACTGACCACAAATAATGTGTTCTGAGAAGAGAAGATGTGAGAGTGAAAGGACAGGAACGAGGAAGTAAATTGTCACATGCCATGAAAGTAAACAATGGATTAGGTTGATGATTTCTGAATATGTAGCAAACAACAGATGAAAAAGAAACCATGAAGGAAAATGCTTTTATTATGCAAAATATCAGGTTTCTAAAGTCCACAGTGTCCATATGAAAGGTGTGCATTTATAAATGTACATTCCTTGCTAATGTAGTGAGTAGAGATACTTACTAGAATAGAAGGAAAACATGGTTGAGGACTGTGATTTAAAATATTAAATAGAATGTTTAGGATGTTAGGATATAGAAATAAAATCATAAAAATCAATTTTAAGACTTCCACCACTAGTTTCATTTTGTATATTAAAGAAGACTACCCTTTAGGCTTATGCAATGCCTTTATTTCAGTTTTTTAATTTTCAAAATAGACAATAGCCAACTTACTGGTAAAAGAAAAAGATATCCCAAAGCATATAGTAAAGTTAACTCAAATTTTATCAACTGACGATGTTCTAGGGATATTCTAATTTACTTATAAATGATTATTATAATGAACTTGAATATAACTAAGCCAATTTTTTTCAGAACATGGGTAAAATAAATAACCTTTTACTTATTCAGCCACAGATAAATAAGATAATGTGTCTAATGTCAACATATATTTTTAGTGACTAAAGCATGATTTGAACTTACCTCATTAATCTCTCTAATTTGTTTCTAATAGTAATACTGTGTAGGTTCTCTTGAGTGCCTTCTAGTCCTGAGAATATAAGCATTTAGGCCCGTATGCATTGTCAGTGCTGAATTCTGATTAAGACCTTCCCCACTGTTCTGTGTGTGTGTGTGTGTGTGTGTGTGTGTGTGTGTGTGTGTGTGTGTGTGTGTGGTGCATTAGCGATAAATACACTAAATCTACCATCATGAAAAGCTCTTTGTGAAGATAATTATATAATCATGTACCCAAAGAAATGCAGATCTCTTGGATAAAAAGTAGGCCATATCATGTTGTGGAACATCTTTACTGGTTGTAAATTTGGGCAGTTACCCTTTCACACTGCCTTCAACAAGAGGACCTATGTTTTATACCAGGATGATGGTGAATAGGGAAAGATAAAAGCACAAAGCATTTGAGATTTGTGAACACTGATTATAATATTAAGTACAAGTGATAGGAATCATTGTTGTGACTCAACAGTTGGACATAAGGCATACAAATGGTAAGTAATCCATAACATCCAGTTCAAGTTTTTCCAAACATGGGTATTATGGGTACCTGGTGCACTCTGTGATTATGTCTTAATTTCAGAATGTATATTTGAAATGATTCTATTATATCCAGTAGATTTACTGATTATTGCCAAGAGAAATATTTGGTCACCTGTATACAAATGAGACAAATGAGAGCATTTAAGAAGTTCAATAAATCACTTAGTTTCCACCTAGTACTATTAGTCCTAAGATTTAAATTAATAAAATTATAAATACTGTAGATAGGAACTACAAATGACCAGAGAAAGGATGTATGAAATTTTGAGTTGTGTCTCCAGTTAAAAGTAAATAAAATTTAAAAAAAAAATCAGCAGCATTGGAAGAATATAGTCATAAATACCACCAATATCCATTCAGTTAGCTATAGAAATGTGCACTATAATAATAAAACTATTTAGTATTTAATGTTGTACATATGTGTGCAAATCAATGAGTAATGAAAAAGTGGGCATGAATTTGAAAAAAGAGCAAGGGAGATTACTGTAGGTTATATTTTTTATCTATCAGAAATGAAACAAGCCTTCATCTTGAGTTTTATTAAACGAATGAGCTTATTTATATTTATCTTGATTTTCCTTTTTATTCACTTTTGTGTTAGGTGAGCAATGTTTCAACCCAAGGAGATTTCTTCCTGTGCATAATTGTGCTCAATCCAAATATGCAAGATACAGTCCAAGGATTAAATACGAGGAGCACACTATAAGTAAATTCTACTCATTTCCCTTTTCTCCCATTATGTATTTACCTGCATGTCTGGACAGTGAATTTTTAAATATGGGTGGAATAATTTTCCTATTGAATTTGTTTGTGTGCAGAGGGAGTATTTGATGAGCACATGTGGTCCTTGTTCCATGCACATAGATTGTGTGCTCATGCAGAGGGTCAACCTTGTCTGTTTCCTTCAGGAGCCATTTGCCATCTGTTGTAAGCCTGAATGCATTCATGGATCTGTCTCCCCAACTGTGGTATCAAAAGCACTGTTACCTCCTCCTCCAACAATTTTACATGGGCATTAAGGATCACATTCAGTTTCCTAAAGTTTTACTTTACTTACCAAACTAGTTCCTCAGTCCCAATTTTACTAATCAAATTTTGCCCAATATTTAAATTTTTATACCATTAATTATTCATGATATATTTTCACTTCTGTAAGAGAAACAGTGGTCTACATCTGTCTGCTTCACTGGCCCAGTCATTATCAATTTTCACCATACTATAGTATGTATCCATCTTGATTTTTGTGATTGCCTTTGTCTATAGGCATTCTATGATAAAATAATACAGACACAGTAACTTACTACTAACAGAACTTAATGCTTAAATCTACAACAAACAAGATGTCTATGTTAGCAACTGTGATGCTTGGTACATTGCCCTTTAGGGGTTCATAGACAATGTCTGTTCCATGTGTTCTCAAATGATTAGTTGGAATGAGAAACACATCCTTCTGGAGCATCTAGGAAGAGACATTAAACAATTTTTTAATGTCTTTCCTTATAGGCTAATTTGTTCCTAATCCTATCACTTTGGGTTAGAAACTCAACATGTATATTAATGGAAACATTAACATTCATATCCATTCTGTGCCTTACTGTATTAATACAAATTTTATATTTCAAATAAAACTATCCATTTATATACTTAAACTTTATGGAAGATGTACAGAAAGAGATGATCAGAGTTAACAATGTCTTAGAGTTCATGTGTTTTGAGTTAAAATAACAGTTCATTAAATAAAATCACCAGTTGAAAACTACCATTAATGAAATCAACCTAGAGAGAACAATTTTGAGCATACTGAATCCAGGCATGGCACTTATGAAAACACAAAGATGACTGAGTTAGATGAAAAGATGTGTTTAGTAATAACTAGCAATATAGAAACTGGTCACCTTTTCCAGTGAAACTGAAAGCCAAGACAGAGTGCTGTTCACTGTAGATTTGGCAAGTTCTGTTTAATTTAGTCCACAAATGACAAGAAATTTAATTCATTACAGAATTACCTTATGATTTACCATGAGGATTCTTTCAGCAATTAATTGAATGTACCTAAAGAATTTGATAAGTAAATGTTCATTTGAATCAAGAGGTTATACGAGAATGATGACAAATTATAATTCTAGCTAAGCATTTATATTGATTGTATAAACCAGCAACATCATTCATATTAGAGCTATAGAAAATAAGGAAACAAGTTTGTACTTTGCTGTAGTATGTTTGTGTATGTTCACCCCTGTCTCTGTGTGTAGATGTATGGTTGTGCAATAGTGATTGTACTCATGATTGAAACTTTCGTCAATTGTAATTGGTCAGTTACCCACATAATTTCTTAAATTTCTATATTTTAAAATAAGTTTATCTGCCACACAGGATGTAAAACGAAGTCAGTGTGGAACTACTATGTAAGGCCACACATAAATCTGAATAACAACTTTAGAAAGCTGAAGAAATGGTAGATTATAGACCAAGAATAAAATTTCTTTTAGGTTAAGGTGTATCCAGACTTGGGGTAGAAACACTTTCAGACTTGAGATGTTATACATGTCTCCTAAATTGTTTGGGGAAGGAGAGAAAACAAATCAACAATATTGTACTTAACTGCAAAGACACTAACCTATTAAATTTGACTCATTTCCTATTGCTGTAATCTAGTCATACTCTGACACTAAATAAAAAGAGTTTAGGCAACCATAGTTTTTGTTATAAGAGATATTGAGGGAGATTTGATAGTACTGTGAAATGCAGAGACTGTATTAATAGAATTGTCATTGGATCAGGAGGCAGAGTCAGCAACTAGTTGAGAGGAATTAGCCATAGAGATGACAGAGGAGGCAGGAAGACAAATAGAGGGATACACAGGAAGTGGTAGGGAGGAACTTAGAAATTTGTGGCCTTTTTGGTTTGTCATGAGTGGAGAAACTCTTTTCTTTCTGGGTTTCAGCCCAAAAGGGAAGGTTAGCTGACTGGTTCTCCGATTTTCTGAGCACAGGTTTTCACCCCAACTTCCGACTCCTAATTCTTTATTGGTAAATAGGATGATAGAGAGTTAGTTAAAACCTACATTAGTGGCCATGACTGACCCCATCCAGCCATCCCAGACATCCCACCAGGCTGCTGTCTGAGAGATGGCGTACTGACTTAGGGCTGTGGGTTATAGACAGTAGCTAAAATATCAGTAGATATGGGTGCAGTTGCTAAACTGACAAAAAGCAGCAAAGATGCTGTCCTTCAGTGGGTGTACTGGTTAATTTCAGTGCCAAACAGCTTTGTTACAGCTGGAAAATCAGCATACTGAGAAAAGTGTGAAAGGTACGAACAAAGGGCAGCATAAAAGACATTTTGACTAGAGATGTTAAGCTTTGAAGTAGCAAACAACGTGCAACTCCAATTTCAAACAGAGGTTTCTAAGTGTTTACGTTCATATTCTCTGTAATGATTTCTGACTCTAAAACTGCAAAATATATTAGAACAGAAACCATGCTAGTAAAGTTTTGAATGAGATAAAGATACTTACCTTTAGAATCCTGCCACTCATTTTTATAAGAAATGTCTTTAAATTTCTAAGTATGTTGGTGTTGTTTATGTGAATTCAGATATTTTGAACTTTCTCTACTTTCCAATTTCATGAAAATAAATTTACTTGTATTTTTATAAAACTTTTTATTGATGTTTGTATAAGTTCATCTATGTGTCTATCATATTATTAAATCAAATATTAAATTAAATATTTGTGTTAACCTAGAGTTTGATAATTCTTTCATATCCACATATTCCAGAAGCAAAATAAAATTTCTATGATTTGTAAAATGTATGTCTTCCTTAAACACATATCAATTCAGTTATCATCTGCTCTCAATTCCTTTTCCCTTTATTGAAAATGAAAACATTACCAATCAGTGAATCCTCAGAATCTGAAATCAGTGTTATGTTTCAACTAAGCATTACACAACTTTTGATGATTTTCCGTAAGATTTCTTGACTACAATTTTTTCATGCTCAAGAATTAATAATTTTCTTTAGTATAGACTCCTATCTCTTTTATTATGTGTATGACCAACCCAATCCCAGACATTCCCTTTGAAATATTGATTTGGGGACAATTTCCAAAACCTGTTGCATCAACACTGATTATATTTACTACAAAAAAATATATGGCCCATCAAATAGAATGATTTTAATTGATGGCAGTGAGACACATACAAAGGTATAAAAAGATAAGGAAAGGATAATTAGGAAATAGCACAGTCACTTCCAAATCAGTGGAAAATTAAAGCTTGAAAATCTCCTACTTTCCTAGTCTTCATGTAAAAAAAAAAAAAAGGATCTGATTTGTATAAAGAATGAGTTTTATGGGGATTTCATGGTTTTTGTTTTTATTTCTTCCTTCTAACCTCTACCAGCCTCTCTTCCAGGAACTGTCCCATGTCTCTTTCTATTTCAAATTGATAACCTTTTTCTTTATAATTGTTGTATCATTATATATTTATATATGTATCTATACATTTTATATATTTTATTCATACATTGATACTTGTGTATGTACACATATCTTAATGTTTATGTGTGTGTGTGTGTGTGTGTGTGTGTGTATGCATGTGTATAACATCTACTGTGACTTAGATTGAGGGACAGAGTGGTCTACTGAAGCTTATCAGAGAAAAGTATAAAGAAAATTCACTGAGTCTTATTATTCTTGGCTGAAGCAGAAACAAAAAAATAAGGAAGGCCTTTAATCAAAAAGAATTCCAGACTCTGAAGGTAAATAAGATGGATGAATAGGTACCTGAAGGGAAGCTCAGAAGAAACCATCATTCTTTATCCCTTCAAGAATACATTCAGAGAATTTCACAGAAATGAAATAGTTAGCTGATATTAGCCCAATCTTATTAATTCTTTAACATACAAATAAGGATCTCATCATGGTACCCTACTATTTTCTGGTTTACAAATTTGCATTTTTACTGGGATGAAGCAAATGATAAAAAAAGTCCTTTAGTGACCAACCTTTCAGAAATAAGAGTTGATTTTATTGAAGTAGTCTATTAAAACAAAACTATTCCTTATTCATTTTTCCCTAATGGCAGTATATTGGAAAAAACATTAAGTGCTCCTTAGGATTATGTGTAGGGTATCTTCTTATTTTATTACATTTGAATATACTTAATTATATCATCTACGAAACATAGACTATGACATAATAGCAACAATTTTACATCCTATCAACAAATTTAATTTAAATATTAGTATTGTATTCAGAAAATTGAAAACAAAACATTCAGGCATGGCTAAAGACATGATCATAGATTTTCATATTACTTTAGATCTTTTATGAAGAGAAAAACATTTCTTAGGTTTTCTTTCTGTATTTATTCCCTGTTGCTCTCATTGTTAAGATTTAGCAAAAGCAAAGATATTTACAAACTGTTCTACAAACAATATATTTGGGAAGTATAAAAATACTGTCCTCTCAAATTGTGAGGATAAATGTACCATGTTTCTCTACTGTTCTTCCTGATTTGTATATCTGGCTGTGCTCTCCCATTATATATACAGGATTCTTTGTCAAATACTTTCTGAAGTAGGCTCATTTTAAACCTAATTTCAGCTTGTGGAGAAAGATGATCTGTCAACAGTAAAACCTGCAGACTAAATACAGGAGAAATAAATCAATTTTAGCTATATTTTGAAAACCAGCAGGCATAACCTTTTAGAAATTACAACAACCCAAGACAGTAAACTATGTAATAAGGGAAGCAGCTAGAAATTTTGGGTAGGGGTTATCTTTTAAAATACGAAGCAGTGTGAACACAGTATTTTTATATAGCTACTAATAGAAGTCTACTTCCAATTATTGGTGCTTTCTTCACTATTAAATGTCTGTTTCACAATTTTTTCTCTATGAAACTTGGTGTGTTTTCTATTAGTTTCTTTAAGGTACTTATTTTATTCTGTTTTCAACTTTAGGTGATCATGATGATACTAATGAATGCATATGACGATATTTAAACCTTTCAAATAATCACTAAAGTCTTAACTTCATATTTGGTGGAGGGTAGAAAACATTTTTTGACATCCATAAGATAAATTTATTTAGCTTGTACCTATGCTTTTCCCTAATCAATTAAAAAACAAGGAAGTGTATCACTGTGCTTTGGTCCCACAAGGCCACAAAATAAAGAAACATTGCTAATTTTTCTGATTACTGATTGTAACCTTGTCTTTCTGATTTTTGAATCTGTCATGAAATCAAAATAAAAGATCATTTATTCATTAAGTATGGCTATATTATATGTGGTCTCTCTTCTTGTCTTCAGGGCATAGTAACACAGAGTCATATGTGGCAGGCAATGGGAAAAAAAGATCCATGTTGTCCTTATTAACTAAAAACATAATTTAACCTATCATTTTGACATTTACTAGAGACTTATATTTGTTTCTGTGACTACATCATATTTCCCTCGATCATTGCAGAGATGGATATTTATCTTATGTTTTCTCTTCAAACAAATACCTTAAAATGAAAGGTTAGTGATTTGTGATAACCTGAACACATTGTTATAGATTAATTTGGATAACTGTTTACAATATCATTTGAATAACTTAGTACAGAATACTAAGGGAAAGGTAGTAATTATTCTACATATACACAAAATTCTTTAAACCCTTCAAAGTATGATAACAAAACTCTGCTAGAAAGTAAGTTCATGTACCTTAAGACCATATACCATATGAAAAGATCATAGAGCCTAATGACGAACATTTTTAGTAAGCAGACCCCTTGCTGAATTATTATTTCTCCTACTCCCTGGTTCATCCTCTGGCATAAGCAGTCTATGGCGATTGTTGACAAAATCAACGGTAAAGTGATTTTTCAGAGGTTCAGTTACTTCAAAATATTAATATGTACAAAACAAGGTTGAAGACTGGGTCATCTAGTGATGAGATCACAGCACCAAGTTTGCAGTTAGATAAAGGAAATAATGTATTGATATAATACTTCACATTTACTTTAGAACTGGCATTCAACAGGAGACAAGGCACTACTCCTTCTTAAGCCCTTAGGTTTACAGTTTCTTCAGTTGTCCTTCATACATTTTCATATTTATTATATATTATAAGCTTTATATTAAAATTTAAGAAAATAGGAAATTTTCAAATTTAAAACAAATAATGATCACTGCCCGTAATTTTTTCTCGATAGTAAATGCCAAATTTTAGCTGTTCTCATGTGAATATCACATCTAATGAAGAATGAAACCACATACAAAAATTTCATGGGAGACAGTAGTTGTCTTCATCTTGTTTTATTATTTGCATTGCCAGTAGAAATATGAACTACTTTTGAAAATTTGAACATCCCTGAAATTTCAAGTATGCACAGGGTATCCCAACTTCAGAGGCTAGGACAGACTGTTAGTTGGAGAAGTAGCGATAGTTTTCTATTCATGTCCAACTTCCATTTCTTATATTTAGGTAATATAACCAATACAATTTTCTTCTGTGTTTTATAAAATAATTTCTAAAGATTTTTTGGTATGTCAACTTATTAATTATTCACATAAGTATAAATATTTAGGATTTAGTACATTTTCTCAGTCAATCTGCTAAAGTCTGATCATACAAATGATGATCATACAAATCATTTCAGATATGAACTCTTCATACTTTATTTTTAATAATGCCAAATAAATTAGCACAAATTAGTGGATCAAATCCATGTGTACCTATTACCTTAGAAATTCACAGACTAAAAGTCCCATACCACCGAACTAAGATCAGGCATTTATCAGGCTCCCCTCACGCTATGGTTGCAGAGTATTGTTTGGTATTTTTCTTTCCAAGCTTCTAAAAAAATCATCTGTCCCTGAATCATGGTCACTTCCCTTTTCCTTGAAGACCATTGATGAGATATAAGTCCTCTACTTACTTCTCTATGAACCACCAAGCACAATTTTCCCATTCAGACAATTTTATCCTCGTGGATTTTTTTTCCCCATTTCTTTGTCATCAATTTCTCAATTGTGTACTTTTCAAGTATTTGACTGCCATCAACATAGACTCTTTGTCACAGGTCATAAGTTGGTGTATGATAGCACAATTGCCCATTTCTTTCTGATCACATTGAGCAAACTACAGTGAATTCTATTTTTCACTGTCACAATGGATGCCCTGGAGAGTTGATGTAGGTCTTAAATTGCCTGCTTTCTGATTATATTTGGGTGTTTTATAGAAAATTCAGTGAATAAGGATTGAATATTTTTTGACCCTTTGTAAACTAATCTCAATGAACTGCAACTGCAGTCATTGGTGAAAACTGAAAAAAGACAAGGTAATATTACAAAAAAAACCATGACAATTTGCTAAATTCATATTATTAACTTCTGCTTCCAAGTCCTGTCCAATTCTATCACTTACATGCCATTTAAATTAGGGATATGGTATGCGTATACACTCCAAAGCACGGTGCTCATGCTTAGTAGACCAATTACCTCCAGTTTAGTTTATAATCGGCAGCTCATGGAGCTTGCTGTTTTGATTACCCATGACCAACTCTTCAATTTTTACTTAGACTTAGGAAAATTCAAGAACTAAGAAACACACAAGCAAAAACTGATTATTTATGAATGTTAACAAACGTCCCTACAGAAGTTCTAAGAGCCTTCAGTGAGCTTTCCTACAGTCTTCAGCCATGAGTTAGAATGTCACCCTATCTCTTCTGACAATGTAAACAGCATAGCATCCATTAGACACAGGACTTACTTGACAGGGTACATTGCACAATATCTGGACTTGACCTTCTGTCCTAAATCCTTTGTAAAACTAGTTCATTTTCATGTAACTCGTTTAACGAGTCAGGGCAATCCACAAAGATGAGAAATACATTAATTTCAAAATTCAAAGATGCTTATCAGATATGTTATTTTCAGAGATAGAGAAGATGTTCCAAGGCCATATGCAGCAATGTATATTTATAAGTAATGATAAGACTATCCTGTACTACCAGACTCCTCACAATTTCACTGAAACAAACAAAAATGTTCTGAACTTTAGTCGAATGAAATTTCCCACCTTGTATGCAACAATTCTTTTAATGATATGTACAGAGTATTTGATAATTCTCATTGAACATGTACAAATATTAGTCTCAGCCATGCTATTGACCACGATGACATGTCATCGAGGGTAAACAGGGGAGTCTCTGCACCATTCTCCTTCCTTGAAATAATGGATGGTTTGTCATTGGCCCAAAGGAATGTGAACAAAAGATCAAGTACCTCTGAAATTATGAGACACACCAAATCATTTTCTACAGTCTTAATCCATCCTGATAAAGGTGAAAATGTCATTCCATTGGATTTGAAGAAGCTACTTTTGCTGGTAGTGTGTGGCTGCTCAGACCCCAAGGTAGGGTAGAGGTGGGGGAATTTTACTGAAGATTGTGAGTTCTCATCTACCAGAAAAGGAAACTTTCCGGAACCTTGTAGCCCAGTGTCATTTCTCCTAATCATGAGTGATTCACTAGTTCCTCTCATTGTACTGGAAACTATTGTTTCACAAAAAGGCTTCTCAAAGACCACTTCATGTTCACCATAGTCATATGCCCCCAGAAGCTAAAAGTTGCATTATAGTTTAGCTAATTTTAAAGTTTGACTTACCACAATTTCCACCATGCAGCTACCTGCATCTACAAAAAATAGGGCTCCCATTTGAGGGACACTCAATTGTAAAATTTTTGCATTGCTTATCTAGTATTTGAACTAATTTGAATTTAAATATGTATTTCTTTTTCTTTGCCATGCTATCAAACACAAATTAAGAACACCAAGAGCTTCATTCTTAGATTCCAGAAAATATTCAGAAAGTTTCATGTATGTTTTCATCTGGCTTCTTGAGTAAATGAGAAGCTCAATCCAACATTTCGTGTTCTTCAAAAGTAAATCAAGGAATAGATCATCAGTGCTCTTTATATTTTATTATTTAAAAACAATTTTAACCTTAAACATATTTTGATTATATTCTTCCCTTGCTGAAGTCCTTCCAGATGCTCTCTCTCTCTTCCTATTTATCCAACTTAAAATTCCTTCTCAAAACCAAACAAAAATTCAATATAAGAACAGAACACCACCAAATCAAGAAAACAGAAGAAAACAGCCACCCCCACAAATCAAATGTTTTAATAAAGTGAAAGCACACAAGCAAGAAAATGTGGAGTCCATTATATATTGTTTAGGTACTCCTGAATATGAGCCTGCCCTGGAGTGATACTCTAAGTATCACTCCCTTAGAGAAGACTGATTTTTCATTTCTCACCATATATAAGTGACATTTTAGTTATTAACCTTAAACCTAGTGTCTAGGTTTCTATCGCTCCACTTATTGACTTTTTAAAAATATAGCCAAATAGGAGAAAATAAAACAAAATTGTCAATTTGGAGTTGGACAAGACAAACCAACAGAAGGGAAGGAGTCCAAGAGAAGGAACAAGAATCAGAAACCACCATGTTTGTTCACTCAGGAATCCAATAAAAAAAAAATACTAATCTAGAAGTCAAAATAAATACATGCAGAAGACTTAGTGCATACTGTGTAGGTCTTGTGCATGTTGTTTCATATGAATTTTGCTCATATTAATTGTTGTTGTTTGTTTGTTTGTTTTTTGGAGGACATTGTTTTCTTGGTGTCCTCCATCCAGTCTTGGTTCTACGTTCTTTTTTTTTTAATTTTCCATTCAAAAATTGACACTTCCTCCCCTTCTTCCATTCCCCTCCCACTCCCCCACCAACCCTCCTCCCTACCCTTCCATCCTTAGGAGAGGGCAGTGTACCCTGCCCTGTTGGAAGTCCAAGGCCCTCTCCCCTCCATCCTGGCCTAGGAAGGTGTGTATCCAAGTAAACTAGGGTCCCAAAAAAGCCAATACATGCAGAATAGACAGGTCCCAGTGCCATTATAGATGACTTCTCAGTCCGTTCCCATTGGCAGCCATATTTAGAGAGTCCAGTTTAATCACATGCTTGATCAGTCCCGGTCCAGCTGGATTTGGTGAGCTTACATTAGATCAGTCACATTGTCTCAGGGGGTGGAACAACTCCTCCCAGTTCTGACTTCCTAGCTCATCTTCTCCCTCCTTCTGCTCTTCAACTGGACCTTGGTAGCTCAGTCCATTGCTCTGATGTGGATGTGGGTCTCTGTCTCTATCTCCATCCATTGGACGAAATTACTATAGTGATGATCAATATATTCACCAGTGTGACTATGGGACAAAACCAGTTCAGGCATCCTCTCCCCTGCTGTCCAAGGACCTAGCAGGGGATATCCCCATTGACACCTGGGATCCAGTCTAGAGCCAAGTCTCTTGCCAACACTAAAATGGCTCCCTTAGTGTAGATATCTTCTTCCCTGCTCCAATATCTGCCCTTCCTCCATCTCCACCCTCCCACTCCCTCTAGCTCTCCCCAGACCTTCCCTTCTCCCTTCTCCTTCCCCCTCTCCCCATCCCTTAACCCCAAACCCACCTCTACCCCCACCCCCGTGCTTCCAACTTTTGCCAGGCTATCTTGTTTGCTTAAGGTCATGTTCAACCTCCTTAGCTATCAGGGAAATGCAAATCAAAACAACTTTGAGATACCATCTTACACCTTTCAGAATGGCCAAAATCAAAAACACCAACGATTCCCTATGCTGGAGAGGATGTGGAGCAAGGGGAACACTCATCCATTGCTGGTGGGAATGCAAACTTGTGCAACCTCTTTGGAAATCAGTGTGGCGGTTTCTCAGGATATTGGGAATCAACCTACCTCAGGATCCAGCAATACCACTCTTGGGAATATACCCAAGAGATGCCCAATCATACTACAAAAGCATTTGTGCAACTATGTTCATAGCAGCATTATTTGTAATAGCCAGAACCTGGAAACAACCTAGGTGCCCCTCAATGGAAGAATGGATCAAGAAAGTGTGGATTATATACTCATTAGAATACTACTCAGCGGTTAAAAAAAACGCTGAATTTTGCATGCAAATGGATGGAAATAGAAAACACTATCCTTAGTGAAACATCCCAAACCCAAAAAGATGATTATGGTATGTACTCACTCATTAGTGGGCTCTAGCCATAAACAAAGGACATTAAGCCTATAGTTCACAAGCCTAGAGAAGACAAATAGCAAGGTGAACCCAAAGAAAAACATATATATATATATATATATATATATATATATATATATATATATATATCCTCCTGGAAATTGGAAGCAAACAAGATAGTTGGTTTTACATTCTTTCTTCCTCCTGTTTCATAAAGTTCTCTGAGCTCTGAGAGGAGGTATTTGATGGAGACATCTCATTTAAAGTTGCTTGTTCCAATGCCTCCCCCTACTCCTGAGTAATATCTGGCTGTAGATCCCTGTTTTTTTTTCCCATTTGCTGCAGAAGGAAGCTTCTACAATGTTAGGTGAACAAGGCAAAAATCTATTTGCATAACAGAATATCATTAGGAATCATTTTATCACTACAGTTTTCCCCTTTCTCTTTAGGACAGTATTATTTGATTTTACACTTTGTTCCTGTGATTACTAGTCTCAGGTTCTTGGTCCACCACTTAATGTCAAAGATGGGTTCCATCTCCTGGAGCTCGTGTTAAATCAAATGAGTTATTGGATGGTTTCACCCACAAGTTTTGTCCCAATCATGTCCTAGCATATCTTGCAGGCAGTATTCCACAGTAGATAAAGGGTTTGTGACTGGCTTGTGTTTATATTTCTACTTTATTATTGTAAGTCCAGGTATCAGGGCTTAAAAACTCATGTAGGCCCTCCTCTCCCATCTCAGTGCCAGCAGCTAGCTTGCAGGTGCCAGTCCTGCTGGCAGACCTTTGCACCACCATCCCCACCCACTGGGCACAGTAACATATAAGATGCATTCTGCCACTCCAACCAAACCCAGGGAACCCTTCACCCTCCCCCATGGTCAAAGATCCCCTGCAAGATCAGGGTCTCCTAGAGACACAAGCAACACCTGAACCAATTAAAAGAAGCAATTGGGCACCCAGTAGTGTAAGAATAGATTCAACAACATAAAGAGCAATAGGGTACTACCAGAGCCTAGTGGTTCTATAACAGCAAGATCTGAACATTCCAATGCAGATGAAGCAGAAGAAAATGACCTTAAAAATAGCTTTATAAAGATTACAGATGCCCTTTAAGGGAAAATGAGAAATTCCCTGAAAGAAATAGAGGGAAAAAAAGTTGAAGGAATCAATAAAGCCCTTAAAGAAAGCCAAGAGAAAGTCACATGTCTGCTATTTGCTTGTTGAAATCTTAGGAATGTTTGTGTAATTGATTCAAACGTGAAGGACTTGGACTCAGGAGGACAAATTAGGGCAACACTGTCTGCCATATTTTGTTTATTATCCTTTAAACGTTTCAATAGAGTTGAGATTGAGATGTTGGGTGATACATACCCATTGTTGTATTTTCCCAGTGACTTTTATTACAGGATGTGTTCACACCAGAAGAGGTCTTTAGGTTCTTCTACACTACAGACATAACCTTTACAGCCTTTGTGAAAAATCAATTAAATTAATGCTGACAGTCTGGGTTATTCTCCCCTTCTGACATGGTTACTTGCTTGATTAGTCTATTGGCTTAGCTTATACAAAACCTATGTAGACAGTGGGAAGTCTGAGCTTTCAGTGTCATGGAAGGTTTGTTTTGTATCCTGGCAGGAGTGTTTTTCTGCCTGGAACCAAAACTTTTGGGGGCCCTAGAATTTAAGGACATGAGAATAGGAAGCAAAATTTTTCTCAAGGGTTTTCTTAAGTTCGTAGTGGGATGAACCATTCCTATTAAGTTACCTGTCAGTGCTGAGAGCTCAGTGAAATATAGTAAAAGCTTAGAAAATAGTGAAAGGATCGTGTTGCAGATGATGAAAGGCAGGCTTGTGATGCTTAAGAGGAATGCAAAGAGTCTATCAAGTTTGTTAAAGTGTTGTTATACATTACAAGCCGCATTACAAGGAATTGTGCTTTTGTGACACAAATAATACTGGTAAGCTGGGGCTTAAGAATCCAACACCGCCAAGGCCAAATCATGTGGGAAGTATTCCTCTGGGTCAGAATAAGGAAGTTTTGTTCCAGTGGGAGCCAAGGCTAAGCACGGTAATGTGCCAGAGTTTCCCAGGGCATATTAATTTTGAGAGCACGAGCCATAGAGAACAGCTGAGGCTTGGCACTGCATTTGCAGTGGAAAATCAAAGACTCAATGGCTTGACACCATGTGATATGGTCATAGTGCCTGAATAAAGGCCACTAGAGCATTTGAGAAAGTGGAGCATGTAGAGATCCCAGGATATTGAAGGTTCCAGGATTGTGGGGTGACCACCTAGCACAACAGCATTTGTTCTGTGAAGATTGGCCGAGCTGCTGTGATGAGCCATGTGTCCGAGTCCTCTGGAGAGCATAGCTGAAGTCCAGGCTCGACAATGAGTTATTAAACTATTGAAGTTATTAAACTATTGAAGTTTCTTTCAGATTGTGACTGTACCTGCTTATTTTTTCTTAGAATGTGAAATTATTTAACTTATTTTTTTAGTTTATTTTGGAATTTTAGCAATAATAGATATTTTAAAGAGACTTTGGAAATTTTAGACAGGCTTTTAATTTTAAAGAGACTAGATATTTTTTAAAAAGTGAAATTTTAAAGGATTTAAAATTTTAAAGACTATGAAACTTTTACAAGTTGAAATACCTAATGATATTGATGTTAACATTGGTGATAAACAAAAAGGAAAGTTTGTAGATTAATAACTGGTGTGCTTGTATGTTATATTGAAAAGGGATCAAATATGGTGGTTGTATTTTGTCAGTTTCACACAAATTCACCTGTAGACAGGACTGTGGGTTCATTTCTCAGTTAGTAGTTGATGTGGAAGCATCCCATGGGCAGTACCACCCCTGTGTTGGTGGTTCTGGATGGTATAAAAGGCAGTTTGAGAAAGCCATGGAAGCAAGCCAATAAGCAACAGTTCTTGATGACTTAAGCCTTCAGTTCCTGTCTCTGAGTTCTGCCTTGAGTTCCTGCCCTGACTTTCCTACATCCAAGGATCAGAACAACATGTCTTTCCTCCTCAACTTGCTTTTGGCCTTGTTGTTTAAGCACAGCAACTAAAACTCTTATTAAGATATTGTTCAGACACATCATTTTACTCAGAGTGGTAATCAAGTGCTCAGCGGAAAAGTAATTAAGATGCATTATAGTTTAAAGTGCTATCAATGAAAAGCAGATGAAGCCAGTTGGTGGTGGTGCACGCCTTTTATCCCAGCACTTGGGAGGCAGAGGCAGGCAGAACTCTGTGAGTTTGAGGCCAGCCTGATCTACAAGAGCTAGTTTCAGGACAGGCACAGAAGTTACACAGAAGACCCTTATTTCTAAAAAAAAAAAAAGGTGTGGATGAAAAGTGCTTCATTTACATGGCAGTAGTAGATTTGTACTGAAATTTACATTAAATCTATCTTTCTATCCCTTGTTTTGATTAGTATACAAATTTCAGGCCATATTATATTTAAATAATGCCCATATAGTGTAATGTATTTATTTTTACTTTCTTTCCCTTCTTATTAGAGGGCTTCAGTTGAGAACTGCAGCATTGCTCAGTACAATTAGCTGTAGGTTCATCATCTTACTCTGCTTTGTCCAATGTCTGCATCTATTTTCAATTTAACAGAAGAAGAAAATTATATATGTAGTAAGTAAACATCTTCACTCTCACTAAGTTCTTTCAACTTAGTCTCAACAGTCTTCAGTTCCATTAAAATGTTTACAAAAATCATGACAAAACATAATTGTCCATGAAATAAGAAATACATACTGTATTTCAGGTGTATTTTCTTAATTTGACATCTTCCTCTTCTAATTAAACATAAAAGTTTACTGTATTGTCCTTTATACCTTAGAAAATTTAGGTGATAAATGTCTAGAACTGCTGGGAGGTTGTAGTGTATGTCTTTAATCCCAGCACTCATGAGTCAACGGCAGGAGGGTCTCTGTGAGTTTGAGTTCCAGAAAAGCCAATGCTACACAAAAAAATACCTGCCTTGAAAAAAAAGAAGTCTAGACCAATTATTATTATGGCAGATTTTTATGGTTAATCAATGAGCTGAGATATACATGAATAAATATTACTCTGAAATTGTTGCAATTATTATACAAATAGCATCATATTTGTGAAATGAAAGAATGAGACACAAGGGGCTTCATATTACATTTATGTTTGAAATTTGTTTACCACTTCAAGCGTGCACGGAACAAGTCAAATTGAACTGATTGACATTCAAAATGTAAGAGGCTACCCTTACTGGGTACCTGAAATGGGAACGCAAACAAATTACTTTTGTGCAAAGGAAGAAATAAAGTATTTAGTTTAAGTGCTCAAAGGTAAAGCCTGTAAGTAATGTTTGTAAGCCAAAAGTTGTATAAAATTCATACATTTCATCATCTATCATCTGTTAAATATGTAACTGTATTTCATTTATAATACTAGTTGATGTAATAATCTGTTACAACTCTCATATTTTTCCATGGAAACCAAAGAGCAAGTTAGGTATATAGTGTCATAATTTAGGATACTATATTTTAACAATGCTCCCAAGGAACCAAAGCATTTCTTTATAGATTTATTTGTAGGGGCAAATCAATGAAATACTTGAAAGTGAAGAGGACCTAATGCCATTTGGGCACATGGATGAGACAGTAACTCATCCAGCATGTTCGGTTAGAAGTGGCAGTCAGTCTATTTGCCATTCCTCCTGTCCCTGAGGTTGCTGCTTGACACCATATTTAAATGGAATGCGCTGTTTGAAATGCCTTAACCTGGAAGCCCGAGAACAGAGTGTGCAAAAGGCAAGGAGCTTAGGTCCAGGCATCCGCAGCTCTGAGATGATGGATGATAATAGGAAGCAGTCAATAAAATAAGAATTTTTTGTCAACCGTAAAATTTACAAACAATAGTTTCAAATTGAACAACGCACGAAGGGTCTGGTAGTTAGTGGCCACAATTTTAGTACCGAGAAGTATAGCCATCGCCAGAGATTGCATTTCGGCAGAGTCACAGCCCTGAGCTTGACAAGAGTGGGTGGCCAGTGTTCTGGAGACTGGTGTCTGTTATAAAATGTGTTGATGTTGGATGCAGTCTTTGAATCTTTTGTTAGTACTTAACTTCTTCAGCTTTCTAGTCTATCCAGGTATTTAATGCTGAGCAGGTTTAGAAAGCATGGAGTCTGAATATCTTTTTGTTCCTTTTTGTCTCTTTAAAGTAAAATTTGCAGAGACCCACATTCACATCAGAGCAATCGACTGAGCTCCCAAGGTCCAGTCGAAGAGCAGGAGGTGGGAAAGATGAGCAAGGAAGTTAGGATCGTGAGGGGCTGGTCCACCCGCTGAGACAGTGTGCCTGAACTAATGAGAGCTCACCAAATCAGCTAGGCTGGGACTGAACGAGCATATGATCAAACCAGACTCTCTGAATGTGGCTGCCAATGGGGGCAGAATGAGAAGCCATCAACACTGACACTAGGACCTATCTCTTCTGCATGTATCATCTTTTTGGGAACCTAGTCTATTTGGATGCATACCTTCCTGGGCCGGGATGGAGTGGGAAAGGCCTTGGACTTCCCACAGGGCAGGGTACCATGCCCTCTTTTAAGGAAACATGGGGAGGGGGGGTAGCGGGAGGGGACTGGGAGAAGGGGAGTAAATGTAAATTTTTTTTGAAGGGAAAGAAATAAAAGAGTATGGAAAAAATAAAGTAATATTTGTGTTTTCTTACTTTAGCTTTCTCATTGGAAGCTTTGAGCATATTTCTTCTACTTACTTATTTATAAAATATATACTTTATTGCAGACTATAATTAGCGCAATGCTCTATAGTCAAAAAACTGTGTTTGATATTCATTATCTAATATATGTCTATCCACCCCTTTTTAAACATTACTACAGAATGTAGTAATTGGATTTTTTCTTTTTTGTTTGTTTTTTGTTTTGTTTTGTTTTTTAGAATAGTATGTCAGTATGTTGTACAGGTTGGCCTCAAAACCTAGGGTTCAAGAGATCCACTAATTTTAGTTTTGAAGCTTCTGAACTTATAGAAGTAGTAGAATTTATGCTAACATCTATGAGTAAAATAGAAGAGAAAATAAAGGATGTTTGGTTCTCTGTTCTGGTTCATTCAGATTGTACTCCATTACAGATCTCTGCGATGTTTTTGTCTTGTGACTCCAAAAGGCTTGTGAGAACTCCCTGCCTATAATATCAGCCCAGAGCACACAAAATTTGGAATCTTATAACTTAGAAGCAACCAATTTGCCTGAAAATTGCAAAGCAATGTGTTGCAATGAGATACTCATAGTACAAAGAAGGTTGTTTGCTACACAGAACCGCTCTTCTGAACATTGGTGCTTGACTGATGTGCGTTTGGCTCCAGCTGCAATGGTATGAAAACATGAGAATTCAAATTCAGCTGTCTCTCAACTTACTATGGTAGACACTAATTTAAACAGAAAATTACTTCAATGTTTGATTTTTGCTTTGTGTTTATGTTTTTCTTTTTATTGCATTTTTAGTAGTATTTTATATTTTTATGAATCTTTTATTTTTTGGTTCCTATTACGTTTTCTTCATTATCTCATGTTTATACATTCTTCTTTTCTCTCATTTTTGAAAACTATCTATTTTGAATTTTATGTACCGGTCCCAGGTCCCTCTCCCTCTACTTCTCCCACTTCTTCCACCTTCACCCTACCCCACCCCAAACTCCATCCACTACCTCAGAGAGGTTGAGACACCCATGTGGAATCAAGAAAGTTTGCCATATCTTTAAGACAGGGCCAAGGCCATCCCCCTTGAATTTAGACTAAGCAAGGTCTCCCATCATAGGGAATGGGCTCCAAAAAGCCAGTCATACACTAGGGATAAATACTAGTTCCACTGCAGTGGCCACACAAACTGTATTTTTTCTTTATTATGGTTTCAGTATTATAATATTACTTTTTTCTTTGAATTTTTACAATATTCTTCTTAGTCTTTATTTTTTCTAACCTTTCATCTCTCATTATTCCTTATCCGTCTTCCTTTCTTTCTTTTGTTCAGTTACTCATTTTACTTCTACACTACACATACCGATCTACATTATTCTTCCATTTTATATTCTACCATCATGCTGTTAAGGACCTAATAAATTTTAAAGATAATTTTATACTTGAACATTTTAGTATATTTACTATTGCAGTAATTTATTTTCTACTCCCTGAATGGTGCTGGGAATTGAGCCTTCAACAATAAGGTGCTTCCTAAGATTTCCAAATAAACCTAAAATTGATACAGAAACAAACAGATGCACTAACTGCATGAAGGAAACAGAAGAAATGTGAAAATAGATGCTCTCTTGATGCTTCCATGATATTGCAATTCTCAAATTAACGAATCCAGTGACACTTAAGTGACTGAAATGCTATATAAACAATTCATTTGTCTTTACTTCTAAAACTATTCAATGGGCTTAAAGAGGAAACAGATAAGCAAGTTAATGAAGTGAGAGAATTAAATTCAGTGTATAAATAAGCATTGTAGAAAATCAGAAAAGAAACATGGGCTTGAATTTCAGGAGTCCATGAGACAAAAGAAGAAGAAATAGAATTAAATCCAAAGACATAAATCTCTGTTCAGTAACACTGTGGCTAGAAGTGTGTCAAATCTATAGGAAAAAATGAATAGCAAATAGGCATTTTGAAATACAAATAGAAATCACTGGAGAATCTTTGCATGGCATATTAAATTCAAAATGTCCCAAGCATCAAGCAAACAAAACAACATTGAAAGCTAAATGATAAAAATGCTGATTCACAAAGACAAAATCATCAAAGTAATATCTGATGGCTTCAAGAAACCTTAGAAGGCAGGAAACTATAAAATGATACATTGAAAGCCCTGAAAGGAAACAGCTGTCAATGAAGATTATTATGTCTAGCAAGTTATGTTTTAATTGATAAAGAAACAATGACACATCAAGAAGGAACAATTTAAAGCAATTCATAACTACCGAGAAATTATCATTGAAGATTGTTAATGCTATACACAGAATGATAAAGAAAGTAAGAGTGGGTGACTTCAACATTCCATTTTCATCAGTAGCTGTATCATCAAGAAAAAATGAAACTTCATAATGGCTAATGAATCAAACTAATTTAGTATACATTTGATAATATTTTATAAAATGTCTTCAAGATACATAAACACAATATGAAATGAATATATAAATTGTTAAAAAGAGACCATGAATTACTTTTTAGAGACAAATGATTATGCTTCAAAGTCATAGTTTCAGATTATCATAAGTTCTACATTTCACCATGCTATTTTATCCTTTAAATGTGTATAATGTCAATACAGAAACTACAGCTCTTTTTTTTTTTTGGTTTTTTGAGACAGGGTTTCTCTGTAACTTTGGACTTTGTCTTGGAAGTGGCTATTGTAGACCAGGCATATCTCCAACTCACAGAGATCTGCCTTTCTCTGCCTCCTGAGTGCTGGGATTAAAGGTGTACGCCATCACCACATGGTCACAGCTGATATCTTAAAGGGAATAATAAACCTTTTTTTCCTGGAATCTTTATGAGTGGCAAAGGCCTGGAAGCATGGATTTATGTTTCTCCAAATCCCATATTCTAACATGAAAGCAGTTTTATGAAATTTATATAGTTTTATAGAACGAAGAAAGACATGTAACAAGGCAAGTTTAAAATCCATTTGTGGGTACTTAAAAGAGGCAGGTATATTTAAAAGAGGAAAGCTTCTCTGTAGGTCCAAGATGCTATCTAATGACATTCTTAGTTTTTGGATTGGTGGAAGATAGCTGTCTGACAAATTAATAAACTCTAAAGTATTTTTGTTTTTTAGTGACAAGATGTTAACTCCAACACAGAGATGGTCAAGGAATGGCTGTTCCAATAAGCCATAACTAGTCCAATCTCTACATAGTACTGAAATTCTAATCAACCAATGTCTATACAGACACAACTTTTTCCAGGATTTTTATTTACAGTATATATTTTTATAGATGACCAAATAGTTCATGAAAATCATCTCCTAGAATGGAAACTAGTATCATTGAGAATATTTTTCAGTAGCTACTGTAGTTGTGCATATACCTGTGCATTTATTTATAAAAATACCCTTTATGCCTATGGACCTAGTGTATAATAGTAGCTATACTGCCTATTTTGAGAGGTCCTTTCTAATTTTAAGAGAAATTGTCAGACTTTTACTATAACAATTATTTTATTTCATTTTTTTCCAACAATTTTAAGTGTCTCAGTTGTGATTTGGCTCCTAGTTAGAGCGGGATTGATTTTTATGTGCTGGAAACAAAGGTCAGAACTTCTTACTGAAGAGCAGCGACTGGCATAAGAATCAATGCAAAGAGATGAACAAGTCTGTTGGGAGTATCATCTTAAGAAAGATCTTGGTCAAGCTGATAATAACGGCATTCTGGTGAGTATTGTTACTGCCTCTACTATCAAAACCATCCTGGTTGAAGTTACCATAGGGAGTAGAGAGAGTCTCTGCTGAAGCTGGACTATTTTGTGTTGTATTAGTATACTCTACTCCAATTTCTTAGGAACACACAGGCCAATGGTTACATACAAGATAATAAAGGTCAGCTCACTGGTTCTTTCATAAAATCCCCATTTCCAAAACATATGTTTTCCAAATGTGGAAGTTTATACTAAATTATTTTTCACCATGTTTTGGCATTATACTTATTAGTAGATATGATTATATTCAGAGACCCAGCAGATGAGATATAATTCATCTTTCAATCACCTAGAACTCTGCATTAAACAGGCACCTTGGAATTTGAGCTAAATCATCCTCCTCCCCAAAAAGAATTATATGGTATGCAGGAAATGTAAAAATAGAGGGGATACAACTTGTAAGAAGCTTCCACAGATAGATATGTTGCTGTAGCACACATATCAGAGGCTCTATAATTATAACTGTAATGGAAAGAAGCTGTAACAGGAGAAGGAAACAAAGTAATCCAGGTCAACACACAATAATAGTTGGTTTCCTTTTAAATTTTCTTATGGAACTGTGCATAGAGTAAGGAAACTCAAAGGGGACAGGACAATATTTCACTGTTGCAATAGAGAATGAAAATGGGAACTTTCTTCTGGAGCCCTTTGAGAAAGAGTTTGAAGTTCTCCACTTCTCTCCTGTGTTTCCCATTTCCCCTTGTTGGAAGACCTTTCCTGAAGCTAAATTAATGGACTAATTTTTTTGGTAGAGGTAATTAAAGGCATTATAATGCTGAATATGTGCCTTGATTGTTATTAATGACATTGGTCTACAGTGAGAAAGAACAACAAATGAAGTACAAATGATGAACTGTCTGACAAGGAGTACAATGTGTGGCCTGGTTGGAGAAGATGTGTTTCTGTTAGAGGAGGTGTATCTCCAGGAGTGGGCTTTGAGGTTTCAAAAGCTCACAAGCCCCATCACTATCTCTTTGCCTCGTATCTTCAGATCAGAATGTAGCTCTCAGTTACTTCTCCGCCATTATTCCTACCTGCCTGCCATCATAGCTCCTGCCATGGTGAGTATGGGAGGACCTTCTAAAATTTTAAGCGAGCACACCATTGCATGATTTCTTTTACAAGAGTTATGGTGTTTCTTTACAGCGAAATGAAAGTAAGATATTGTGTTTCCCAGTTTGGCAGTTGAATATGCTTGATTAAGAGTGAGAATGATGCAAGAACGAAGGAACTATGATTTTTTTCTTCTGAAGTTTCAGAGAGCCACTGAAGCCAGGCTGTATGTGTTGGGGGCTTCCGTGCCATGCATGAAGGCCCTGAGAGAACAGGAGGCTATGAGAGGTCATTGCTTAAATAATGAAGATGGATCCTGTGTTGTAGTAGAGACTCCACACTGGAAGTGCCAGAGCTGTGGAACGTTTGCCAATATTAGCTATATATGGAAAGTAGAAACATCCCAAGAGAGAAGTTTATGAGGCACATAGAAAGAAACCTGGAGTGGTGGAACCATTTAAGCACTGTGACACTTGACATAGATATAGAGTATTTAGTCTTTGACTTTTGGGGGTTCTGTTTTGCTTTGGTCCAACACTTCGTCACTATGTTTCCATGCTAGTCTTTTGGAAGAGGATATTCTGTTTTAAGTACATAATATGCTTTTTTTATTTTATAGGATATTACAATCACAAGATTGTTTTTATTCTCAGAACAGACTGTGAACTTTGGAATGAAATTTTGCATTAAGATACAGCTAGAAGCCTCACTGGGGAGGGGGAAAAGTATGGAATGTTGTTGTTTCAAAGAGAAATATGTCCCATAGTCTCAGGCATTTGATAACTTGATCCACTGTTGGTGGCACTGCATGGGGAAGCTGGGAGGTACATACAGACTTGTTGGGGAGAAGATTCTCACTAGGATGATTTAAGATTAGATGTTTCCACCACTTCCTGTTCTTTATCCCTGCTCTGGGCTGGATATTTAAGAAATGAATTCTCAGTTTAATGTTTCTACAACCAGTGTCATAGGTCCTCATTATAAAGGATGTTTTTTTGTTTGTTTTGTTTTTTTTCTGCCTCGAAGTGCAGCGCACAATGCCTGTCTGCGCTCTATGTGCTACCATACAGTTCGCAAGCTTCGGACAAGGGACTGGAGGTTGTAACACATAAAGACACACAGACAGACAGACAGAGACACGGACCTCTAGTCACTGGTAAGAAGCCCTTTATTCAATAGCACCATGGAGGCTTATATACCTAACAGTCAGGTGGGCCAACAGGTGTAAACCTTATCCTCTGATCCTCAAGGCAACACCTGCTCATGAAGCTGAGCTGGTAAACAATTCTGACACAGCTTTCAGTAACTCAAATCAGAAGGAAAGGAAAGATCTCTAACAGGGAAGAGCAGCTGGAGTCCAGGACTCCAAATGATCTCAACATCGAAGAGTATGTCTAAATTAACTTTGTCTTCCCAAACTTGCCTTAAGAGTGAAGTTTTATTACAATAGCAGTAAAATGCCTAGTACAGCAGTTTTGAAACAAACTCCTTACTAAATTTGCCCACATTCTCTTTGTACTGGAAGTTGAAATCAGTTTTCTTTAAGTGTCTACAAAATTGTGGAAGAGATAAATGATAATTTAAAAAGCGAGCCTTCAATCATGTTGACTCATTGTCTATTCATTTTCATTTGTATAAGAACTAGTTGATGCATGTATATGGACTCCCAAAGAAATATACTATGAATTATTTTCAATACATAAGTTTTGAGAAAATACTCTACATTCAAAGGGCTCCATGCATATTTCAGCTAATTTAAGAAAAGAAAAAAGAAATGGCATATGATTATATCACTTGAACTATAAATATGTTAAATGAAATCCAACAC
>PVIU01021510.1:0-31408 GCA_004026605.1 Ondatra zibethicus
GGGGTGGGGGGTAGTGGGAGGGGACCGGGAGAAGGGGAAGAAAGGAAAAAAAATTTTTTTTTATCTTTAATTATGTTCTTGAATGGAAAAAATAAAACAAAACAATGTTTGGAAAAAAAAATAAAATAAACAAAGCAAAACACAAAGGTTTTGCTTCCTGCCATGTATCAATTGATATTGAGCCCTGTGTAGTCAGTTCCTCTCCACGTTTTTACTAATTGTGGATTCCTATTCACATTTGCTGATAAAAGAAGCTTCTCTGTTGAAGGTGGGTCTTACACTTGGCTGTAGATATAAAAGTTTAAGCTGTCCATTATGTTACTATAACCTGACTGTTCTATGTCAATGATTTCTTGTGCAAAAGAATGGGCTATATAAAGGCACTCTGAAAGCTTAACAAAGGGATAAAAATATGAGCAGGGATGGTCATTTTTAAGGAGGAAACTAGGTGTGACCAGTGTCTGGAAGAGGAAAATGAATAGACTTTGAAGGGAGTTACAACTAATATTTTTTTACATTTTAAATTTTACAATGTTCTTTCATATTAGACCTCTCATTTAGGCCTTTGTTATTTCAACTGTTACAATAAAACCACCCAAACTGAGTAATTTATAGTAGAAAAACTGGGGTTGGAGAGATTGCTCATCTGTTTATAGCCCTTCCTGTGTTTGCAAAGCTCACTTCCACCTACCCTATCAGATGACCTACAGTAACATCCAACTCTAGCTTCAGGGATCTACTGTCCTCTTCTGGCCTCTATGGGAATCTCCAGCCATGTGTACATACACTAGCAACATATACACAAATAAAAATGTATCTTTAAATGTAAAGAAAAGAAAAACCCTTCTGGAAGCTAAAGTCCTAGATAAAATTGGTGACCACATCTGCTGAGGGCCTGATGCTGTGTGATAATATGGTGGAAATAAGAAAATGCAAATGTGTGCACAGAGTCCAAACACAAGAGTTGACTGGGCTATATGCCACCTTTCTTGTGTGAATTTAACCACTAACCCAAATTACTTCTCAAAAGTCTCCTTCAGCATCTCCACTTGAGGTTAGGAGTGAACGCACTAAAATTAAACCATAATTAAATTTCATCAGTATAAGAAGTAGAAGAGTGAAGGGTCCATCTATTTCTCAGCTCCAAAAGGGTTTCCTTGGTATAAGGACAAATATTTGCCCACTCTTAGCTGATCTAGTGGAGATGTGGAGGTTGGAAGAGAAGGTATGAAGCCAATTGTCCCTCAGGGTAGAGAGATATTAGAATCATGAATATCATAGGCAGTATGACAGCTGTTCTTGTGTTTTTTTAATCGAGATAGAATTATTTTCTGTGTAGCCCTGTGTAGACCAGACATGCCTTGAACTCAGAGATCTGCCTGCCTCTGCTTCCTGAGTGCTGGGATTAAAGGTATGCCCCATCCCCACCCAGCTATGACAAGACAACGCCTGTCCACAATTTATGTCTCTCTTTCTAAATTTCTGAAGATGGGGGACAGTGATGAATAAGTAGGTTGAAACCTATATTGCTTTGTGGTCAGGTTAGGTTGCCTGTGATATTCAAGTAGCAGAAGAGAGAGGGAAACTCACCTCCTGTAGCCTATCAGCTCCATATAAATGTATCTATAGGTGGAGACTGCAGGGCATGTGGATTAACTTCTTCAAGCAGATGCATTAGAAGGTTTTTGATTTAACAACCAACAATACAGGTATTTAGTCCTGCAATTATCTGACAGCAGATCCTTTTTTAAAATGGACATACTTCACAGCAATATTTCTCAGTGTCTCCTGGTCTAGGGCGTCTTGCAGTGGACTGTGTACATAACAGTGTCAACAGGAACATCGGAAGGAGTGGTACTTCCAGCCAGCTGGATATTGCAAGGAGTAGTCCAGAATATTTTTATTTATTTTTTATTTTTAAAACAATCTTATTTTATATACCAATCCCAGTTCACACTCCCTCTCCTCCTCCCACTCCTACCTTTCCCCCATCCCATCTCCCATCTACCCCTCAGAGAAAGGTAAGGCAAGGCCTTCGATGAGGAGTCAACAAAGTATGTCACATCATTTGAGGCAACACCAAGGCTCTTTCCCTTTTATGTAGGCTGAGCAAGGTATCCCTCCATAGGAAATGGGCCCCCCAAAAGCCAGATAATGCACTGGCTTAGGGTAAATACTGGTTCAACTGCTAGTGGCCCCACAAACTGCCCATGCAACACAACTGTCACCCACATTCAGAGGGCCTAGTTTGGTCTTATGCAGCTGTCTGCCCAGGGTCAGTGAGCTTCCACTAGCTTGAGTCGGCTATTTCTGTGGGTATCGCCATCATGGTCCTGGCACCTTGGCTCATAATATCGCTCCTTCCTCTCTATGACTGGACTCCAGGAGTTCAGCCCAGTGCTTAGCTATGGATCTCTGCTTCTGCTTCCATCAGTTACTGGATGAAGGCTAGTCATCAATTTGATTACAGGGGAAGGGCAGTTTAGGTACCCTCTCTACTATTGCTTAGTTTCTTAGCTGGGGTCATCCTCGTAGATTCCTGGGTATTTCTGTAGTGTCTGGTTTCTCGCTAACCCCACAATGGCTCCCTCTTTCAAGGCATCTCTTTCCTTGCTTGGCCTTCCCAGTCCTTTACCCAACTCAATCTTCCCGATCCCTCAAGTTCTCCTCCCCATACCCCTTCTTCCCTCCTCACTCCCTGCCACCTTCACCCCTCCCATATGCTGCCAGTTTACTAAAGAGGTCTTGTCTACTTCCCCTTGCAACAGGGGGGATCTATATATGCCTCTCTTAGGGTTCTCCTTATTTCTTGTCTTCTCTGGGGCTGTGGACTGTAGGCTGATTATCATTTGTTTTATGTCTAATATCCACTTATGAGTGAGTTACATACCGTGTTTATCTTTCTGTGTCTGGGTTACCTCACTCATGATTTTTTTTCTAGTTTCACCTATTTGCCTGCAAATTTCAAGATGTCATTGTTTTTACTGCTGAGTAAAAACCCTGTTGTGTATAAATGTACCACATTTAATTTTTCTGTTCTTTGGTTGCAGGACATCTAGGTTGTTTCCATGTTCTGGCTATTATGAATAATGCTGCTATGAACATAGTTGAGCAAATGTCCTTGTGGTATGGGTCTGCATCCTTTGGATATATGCCCAAGAGTGACATTGCTGGGTCTTGAGGTAGATTGATTCCTAATCCTTCTTCTACATGTTGAGATCCAGTCATGCCAGCACCATTTGTTGACGATACTGTTTTTCCATTGTATACTTTTAGCTTCTTTGCCAAAAATCAGGTGTTCATAGGTATGTGGATAAATATCTGGGTCTTCATTTCACTTCCATTGGTCCACCTATCTGTTTTTGTGCAAATACTAAACTGTTTTCATTCCTGTAGCTCTATAGTAGAGATTGAAATCAGGGATGGTGTTGACTCTGAAGTTTCTTTATTGTACAGGACTGTTTTGGCTATCCTGGGCTTTTTGTTTTTCCATATGAAGTTGAGTATTGTTCTTATTCTGTGAAGAATTGTGCTGGAATTTTGATGGGGATTGCAATTGAATCTGTAGATCGTTTTTGGTAAGATTGGCATTTTACTATGTTTATCCTACCTAGCCAAGAGCATGGGAGATCTTTCCATTTTCTGATATCTTCTTCAATTTCTTTCTAAAGACTTAAAGTCCTTGTCATACAGGTCTTTCACTTGTTTGGTTAGGGCTACCCCAAGATATTTTATTTTGTTTGTTGCTATTGTGAATGGTGATGCTTCTTTGATTTCTTTCTCAGCCAATCTATCATCTGGGGTAGGAGGACTACAGATTTTTGTTGAATTAACCTTGTTTCCTGCCACATTACAAAGGTTTTATTCAGCTGTAGGAGTTCCCTGGTAGAATTTTTTTGGGTCACTTATGTAAACTATCATATCATCTGCTAATAGTGAAAGTTTGACTTCTTCCTTTCCAATTTGTATCCCTTGATCTCCTTTTGTTGTCTTATTGGTCTAGCTAGAACATCAAGAACTATGTTGAATAGATATGGAGAGAGTGGACAGCCTTGTCTCATTCCTGATTTTAGTGGACTCGCTTTGAGTTTCTCTTCATTTAGTTTGATGTTTTCTGTCATTTTGCTTTATATTGTCTTTATTATGTTTAGGCAAGTTCCTTGTATTATGACATTAAACTTTCTTTTTCACATTTAAAGTTAATGGAACAAGTCTTTACTTACTCTTTGTGGTCAGCTTTTGAATATAACTACTTCTATTTCAAATCCCAGCAGTCTTAGATCATTTTTATCATTTAAAATATATTAAAATCATCCCTATAGCACAAGAATACACTATAAATGGAATTCCTTTTTAAATTGGTGAATGCTCACCTTGAATAGCACCCAAATATAGAAGGATAATTCATTTAATAAAATGTTACTTCTAGTTAAGAAAGGATATTTCCAAGTCATAGTTGTTTGTTTATTTTTAATAATTTATTATAAAATCCCATATACTACAAATTAATCTGTTTAAGCTTGCTCATAGCAGGTGATCTACACTTAAAAAAACTCTCAAATTTTAAATCACAAATTCATCCTATATGTAAGTTATTTTGTGAGTCCCTTCTAAACTATTTCTGTCCCTTTATGCCTATAACTCCTCAAAATCAATTACCAGTCTAAATTAACGAACAGTTCTAATCTTTTTCTTTTTGGATATTCAATCAGAAGAAAAAAATGGACGTATGGTGGATAAGATTATACCTCCTATTGTCATTCACGTTAGAAGTGCAAAAGAGTGTGTTTGTGGTTATTAAATATTTTTTGGTCCACAAGTCCCTTTGACATTTTCATAAAATCAATGTAGTGCCTCCTCAAAAACTGCACGTCAATATATACAGAATATCTATAATACCTAGGAAATGGAACAATCCTAGAATTTCATCAATAAAAAACTGATAATGAAAATATATATACACAATAACATTTTTTCAGCTTTTAATAAAATCTAAATTATAAAATCTGCATATAAATAAATTGAATAAGAAAAAATATAGTGAGCTAATTCAGGCCCCATATATATACATAATACATAAATACAAACACCACATGTTCTCTTTCATATGTGGATCTAGTTTTGAATCCTTAGATCTTTGTGTTTAACCTTGAATATCTATGGAAACCTGGAACCTAGAAACAGATCATGAATGTAGGGGATAGACATAGGATCCTCCTATTCTGCTACACCAACTTTCTTGTCTGTATGGTTTAATCATAAGAAGAGTCAGAGTCTGAGGTCTGATTGGTACATATACCTTGTGTTCTGCTAGGCCTTTACCTCTGTTTATATTTCCATAGTCCCTCCACTAGGCAAAAACACTACAAAGGATAAAACCATCATGCTGTGTACTTTGCTTCTGTGGTGCCATCAAAAGCACACATCACGACTTACATGACATCCCAGCTGTGGGGCTTCCAGAGTAGTGTGGAATTTCCCCAGGTAGGTATAGGCATTCCCAGTTGTAACACCCAGTCCAGCCTTCTTGCAGATACAGGTAGCTGAATCATCCACAAATATGAATCCTGGGGAACCCAGTATTCCAGAACCAGAGCAATATAGGATGATATATTCCACCATTTTGGATTTTTTTCTAACAGTTACTTCAGCACAAAGCATCGCACACACACAAAGCCACATGCTTACGTTCACAGCATCAGCCTCAGTCCTGGTAAAATTTTCTGTGTCAATTTATTTTATGTTTCTGTGGTAAAATAGCCAGTTAGAAAGCAACTTAAGGAAGAAAGGGTTTATTTTAGCTAACTGTTCCAGAGGACATATCGTCTGTCATATAAAGGGAAGGCATGAAATGGTGGTGTGAGCAAGAATCTGGCTAATTCCATTTTCATCCACACAAACAGGAAGCAGAAAGAGAAGAAAAAGTGGGTAAACATATAAACCCAAAACCTGCCTGCAGTGATGTACTTCCTCTAGCAAGGCATTATTCTGACAGAAAATACTTGACACAAAAATTAAAAGCAATAAAGTATCCAATTAAGTAACAATCCAAAAGCATCAAATTTATAGTCATAAGCGAAAAACGTCAGAATACAAACATATTTAGAATAGTTTCCAAAACACACAATTTATTGATCTCTAAAAGCATTAAATACTAAAAACTTAGAACAAATGCCAAGTGTTTTCTCTAGCTACATTGCAAACACACTGGAAATCAATAATAAAATAATATCAAACATATAGAATCTAAAAATGATAGTCACACATAGCTCATGGTTTTGTGATGAAGTTTCACACAAATCAAATTTCTGTTGCTGTGAAGAGGCACCATGACCATGGCAACTCTATTTTTATTTTTATTTTTTTCTGTGTAATTTTTAATTATTTTAAAAAGGGAAACAAACTATCTTTTTCTCATTTTACATACCAATCCCATATTCCACTCCCTCCTTTCTCCCATATCCTCCCCCTCACTTTATCCCACATCCACTCCTCAGAGAGAGTAAGATACATTGATATGAGGAAGGCCTTCCCTACTAAATCTAGGCTGAGCAAGGTATCCCTCCAAAGATAATGGGTTCCCAAAAAAGCCAGTACAAGCAGTAGGGATGAATCCTGGTGCCACTGCAAATGGTCCTGCAGTCTGCTCCAGCCATACAACTGTCTCCCACATTCAGAGGGACTAGTTTGGTCCTATGCTGGTTCCTTTCCTGTTGGCTGGAGTTGGTGAGCTCCCATTAGCTCAGGAAAACTGTCTCAGTGGGTGAACTCATCATGGTCTTGACCTCTTTGTTCATATTCTCACTCCTCCCACTCTTCAACTGGACTTTGGGAGCTCAGTCCAGTGCTCAGGTGCAGGTCTCTGCCTCTGTATCCAGCAGTTGCTTGATGAAGGTTCTATGCTGACATTTAGATATTCATCAATCTGACTACAGGGAAAGGCCAGTTTGGGCACCCTCTCATCTATTGCTTAGTGACTTAGCTGGAGTTATCCTTGTGGATTCCTGGGCATTTCTAGTGCCAGGTTCATGGCTAGCCCCATAATGGATACCTCAATCAAAATATTTCTTTCCTTGCTCTCCATCTCTGTCCTTTCTCCATCTCGACTATCCTGTTCCCTCAAGTTCTCCCCCCGTCCTTCTCCCCTCCTATTCCCCTTCGGTACATCCTTTTCCTTCCACCCATATGCTCCCCATATTGTCAGGAGATCCTGTCTATTTGCCTTTCCCAGGGGATGTATGTATGTTTTTCTTAGGGTTCACCTTGTTTCTTTGTTTCTTTATGGTCATGGACTTTAAGGCTTGTTATCCTTTGCTTTACAGCTATTATCCTCTTTCTGGGTCTGGGTTACTTCACTCAGTATGTTATTTTTTTCTAGTTCCATCCATTTGCACGCAAATTTCAATATATCATTGTTTTTTACCACTGAATAGTACTCCATTGTGTAAATGTACTACATTTTCTTTATCCATTCTTTAGGCGAGGGGCATGTAGGTTGTTTCCAGTTTCTGGCTATTATAAAAAATGCTGCTATGAACATACTTGAAAAAAGGTCCTTGCAGTATAATTGAGAATCCTTTGATTATATGCTCGAGAGTAGTATTGCTAGATCCTGAGGTAGCTTGATTCCAAGTTTTCTGAGAAACTGTCATACTGATTTCCAGAGTGGTTGTACAAGTTTGTATTCTCACCAGCAATAGATGAGTGTTTCCCTTACTCCACATCCTGTCCAGAAAAAGTTATCATTAGTGTTTTTAATCTTAACCATACTGACTGGTGTAAGATGGTATCTCAGAGTTTTTTTTTTTTTGATTTGCATTTCCCTGATAGCTAAGGATGTTGAACATTTCCTTAAGTGTTTTTCAGCCATTTTAGATTCTTCTGTTTAAGTTCTATACCCCAGTTGTTAATTGGATTATTTGGAATTGTGATGTCTAATTTCTTGAGTTTTTTGCATATTTTGGAGATCAGTCCTCTGTCTGATGTGGGTTTGTTGAAGATCTTTTCCTATTCAGTAGGCTACTTTCTGTATTATTGGCTGTGTCTTTTGCTTTACAGAAGCTTCTCAGTTTCAGGAGGTCCCATTTATTTATTGTTGCTCTCAGTGTCTGTGCTACTGGTGTTATATTTAGGAAGTGATCTCCTGTGCCCATTCATTGAAGGCTATTTCCCACTTTCTCTTCTATCAGGTTCAGTGTGGTCAAATTCATATTGGGGTTTTAATCCATTTGGAATTGAGTTTTATGCATAGGTATAGATATGGATCTATTTGTACTCTTCTATATGTTGACATCCAGTTATGCTAGCACCATTTGTTGAAGATGCTTACTTTTTTCCATTGTATAAATTTAACTTCTTTGTCAAAAATCAAATGTTTACAGGTGTGTTGATTAATATACAGGTCTTCAATTTGATTCCATTGGTCAACCTGTCTGTTTTTATGCCAATGCCAAGCTGTTTTCATTACTGTAGCTCTATAATAGAGCTTGATGTCAGGGATGATGATGCCTCCAGATATTCCTTTATTGTACAGGATTGTGTTTGGCTGTCCTGTGATTTCTATTTTTCTATATGAAGTTGAGTATTGTTCTTTCAAGATGTATGAAGAATTGTGTTGGGATTTTGATGGGGATTGCATTGAATCTATAGATTGCTTTTGGTAGGATTGCCATTTTTATTATGTTGATCCTACCTATCCAAGAGCATGTGAGATCTTTTCATTTTCTGGTATCTTCTTCAATTTCATTATTCAAGACTTAAAGTTTTTGTCAAACAGGTCTTTCACTTCTTTGGTTAGTGTTACCCCAAGATATTTTATGATATATATATAGCTATTGTGAAGTGTGATGTTGCTCTGATTTCTTTCCCAGCTTCTTTGTCATTTGTATATAGGAGGGCTACTGATTTTTTAAGTTGATCTTGTATTATGTCACATTACTGAAGGTATTTATCAGCTCTAGGAGTTCTTTGGTCGAGTTTTGGGGTCACTTATGTATACTATCATATTATCAGCAAATAGCGAAAGTTTGACTTCTTCCTTTCCAATTTGAATCTCCTTGATCTCCTTTTGTTTTCTTATTGCTCTGGCTAGAACTTCAAGAACTATGTTGAATAGATATGGAGAGAGTGATCAGTCTTTTACTGTTCCTGATTTTAGTGGAATTGCTTTGTGTTTCTCTCCATTTAATTCGATGTTGGCTGTCGGCTTGGTGTATTTTTCTTTTATTATGTTTAGATATGTCCCTTGCATCTTTGATCCTTCCAAGACCTTTATCATGAAGGGGTGTTGGATTTAGTTGTAGGCTTTTTCAGTATCTAATGGGATAATCATATGGTTTTTCTCTTTCAGTTTATTTATATGATGGATTACATTGATAGATTTTCATACATTGAAATATTCCCGAATCTCTGGGATGAAGCCAACTTGATTATGATGGATGACTCTTTTTTGATATGTTCTTGAATTTGGTTTGCCAGTATTTTATTGATTATTTTTGCATCCATGTTCATGAGTGAAATTGGTCTGTAATTCTCTTTCTTGGTTGAGTCTTTGTGTGGTTTTGGTATCAGGGTATCTATACGCTCATAAAGATTGTTTGGCAATGTTCTTTCTGATTCTATTATGTGGAACACTGAGGAGTATAGGTATCAGCTCTTCTTGGAAGTTCTGGTAGAATTCTGCACTGAAACCGTCTGACCCTGAGGTTTTTTTTTTTTTTTTTTTTGGTTGGCATGCTTTTGATGACTGCTTCTATTTCCTTGAAGATTGTAGGTCTATTTAAATTGTTCACCTGCTCTTGATTTAATTTTGGTATTTGGTATATATCTAAAAAAATTTGTCCATTTCTTTTACATTTTCCAATTTTGTGAAGTACATGTTTTTGTAGTATGTAGTAGGTATTTTGTAGTTTTGCAGCATGATAATACTGATGACTACTTTTGTCCTCTTGTAGTGTGCTCAGTACATCCTGCACTATGAACACTAGTCAGTAAAGGTTAAACTGTTACAAGGGAGAGGGGCCCTTGTTTGTCCCAGCTGCCTGGCTAGCTTACATGCAAAATAACCACACAGACACTGTATTAATTAAAACACTGCTTGGCCATTAGCTCTAACTTCTTATTGGCTAACTCTTACATATTAGTTTAACCCATCTCCATTAATCTGTGTGTTGCCACATGGCAGTGGCTTCCAGAGATTCTGACCTACGTCCATCTCAGGCAGAAGATCCATGGCTTCTCTCACTCTACCCTTCTTCCCTTCATTCATTCTGTTTTCTCTGCCTACCTAAGTTCTGCCCTATCAACTAGGCCAAAGCAGTTTCTTTATTTATTAACCAATGAAAGCAACACTCAAACAGAAGGAACTCCTACACCATTTATTCTTATAGTTAATCACCTGCTCGATTTCTCTATATTAGATGGTGTAATTCAAACGTATCTTTATCAATAGGGCCTTGCAGAGACTAACAGCACATACAAGACCTGTATAAGTTCAAACCAGACAGAATACCAGCATTGAGGAGGGGGAAATCTCCTCTCTAATCAATAAGCAATTTGCAATTGATAGCCTCTGGAAAACAGAAAATCAGTTTTCTTCAAGGGAGTGTCACTAGGTAGATCAACCACTCTGAAGGGCACACCCTTGCCTAGGAGTAGATGAACAAAACAAAACTGATTCCATGCTTTTATGTATATGTGGTTTTTGTTTTTATTTCTTGTTTCTGTATTATTGATTTTTTTAGTTTGTTCATCTGTTTTGTTATTCATTTCTTACTGTTTTTCTGCTTTTTTGAGTGGTGAGACATTAAATTGGGTGGTTCATGATGTGGGATGTGGGGAGACTCTGGGTGGAGTGGGGGATGTGATCAAAATATATTGTATTAAATTATTTAAAATTATAAGCTATATTTAATTTAGTATAGACATTGTTGGTATTTGACAGTTTCTGACATTTCTATTTCTTTACTTTTTATTTGAAGAAAAAACTATGAAAAGCTTTCAAACATATTTAAAACACATATGATTCACATTTTTCTTCCCGTGAAAAGTGATAAACTTTCTTTCTACAAGGTCATTAAGTGAAAAGCAGAATGCTACAGAGCAGAAATATATCCCAAAGTTTGGTTTCATGGTATTTCAATATAACATGCTATCCATACTCTTTCTAACAGTCTTGAATCTATTATTGTTTATGTTTATTTTACATTGAAATATTTTTTAAAACATTTCTTTATTAGTAGTATTTTATTACTTTAAAAAATACCAATCCAAATTCCAACTTCCTCTCCTCCTCCCACCCCACTGCCACTCCATCCACACACCTTCTCACCATCTCCCTCTAATCTTAAGAGTGGGTAAGGCATCCTGCCCTGTGGAAAGTCCAAGGCCCTCCCAACTACATCCAGGTTGAGCAAGGTATACATCCAAAGAGAATAGGATCCCAAAACACCAGCACATGCAGTAGAGACAAATCCCAGTGCCATTGTCAGGCCCCTCAGTCTTCCCCACTGTCAACCATATTCAGAGGGAATAGTTTGATCCCATGCTCATTCATTCCCAGTCCAGTTGGAATTGGTGAGTTCCCATCAGTTCAGGCACATTGTCTCAGTGGGTGAACCCCTCATGGTCCTGACTTTCTTGCTCATACTCTCCCTCCTTCCGCTCTTCAGCTGGACCTTGGGAGTGCAGTCCAGTGCTCCGGTGTGGGTCTCTGTCTCTGTTTCCATCTGTTGTTGGACAAAGGATCTATGGGGATATTTAAAATAATCATCAGTCTGACTACAGGGCAAGGCCAGTTCAGGCACCCTCTCCTCTATTGCTTAGGGTCTTAGCTGGCATCATCTTTGTGGATTCCTGGGAATTTTTCTAGAGCCACGTTTCTTGCTAACCCCAAAATGGGTCCCTCAATCAAGATATCTGTTTCCTTGCTCTCATATCTGTCCTTCCTCCATCTTGACTATCCCAGTGCCTCAAGTTCTCTTCAATCCTCCCCTTCTCCCCTCTTCTTCCTCTTCTCCCCTTTCTTCTACCCCCGCCCCCATGCTCCCAAATTTTTTCAGGTGATCTTGCCTGCTTCCAATTTCAAGATGGATCCATATATATTTTTCTTTGGGTTCACCTTATTTCTTAGCTTCTCTAGGATCATGGACTATAGGCTTAATGTCCTTTGTTTATGGCTAGTATCCACTAATGAGTGAGTACATACCATATTCATATTTTTGGGTCTGAGTTATCTGACTCAGGATAGTGTTTTCTAATTCCATCCATTTGCATGCAAAATTCAAGATGTCATTGTTTTTACCGCTGAGTAGTACTCTAATGTGTAAATGTGCCACATTTTCTTTATCCATTTTTCTGTTTAGGGGCATCTAGGTTGTTTCCAGGTTCTGACTATTACAAATAATGCTGCTATGAACATAGTTGAACAAATGCTTTTGTAGTATGATTGAGCATCTTTTGGGTATATGCCCAAGGTTGGTATTGCTGGATCCCAGAGATGCAGGGTTGGTTCATATGAAAATCTATCAATGTAATCCATCATATAAATAAACTGAAAGAAAAAAAACATATGATCATTTCATTAGATGCTGAAAAAGCATTTGACAAAATTCAACACCCCTTCATGATAAAGATGTTGGAGAGATTAGGGATACAAGTATTGTATCTAAATATAATAATAGCAATATACAGCAAGCCAACAGCTAACATCCAATTAAATGGAGGGAAACTCAAAGAGATTCCATTAAAATCAGAAAGAAAACAAAATTGCCCATTCTCTCAATATCTCTTCAACATAGTGCTTGAAGTTCTAGCAATAGCAATAAGACAACATAAGGAGATCAAGGAGAAAGAAGTCAAATTTTTTTATTTACAGATGATAGTGTACATAAGTTGTTGCAAGGAGAGGGCTGCTTGTTTGTCCCGGCCACTCAGAAATGAAATAATTAATATTTAAAATAATTAATAATTATTTCTCCGTGAAACTATATTAATTAAAACACTGCTTGGCCCATTAGCTCTAGCTTTCCATTGGCTAATTCTTATATTAATTTAACCCATTTTTATTAATCTATGTATCACCATGTGGCAGTGGCCTACTGGGGAAAATTCTCAGCATCTGTCTTGGCGGATCCATGGTGTCTCTCTTACTCTGCCTCCTTTCTCCCAGAATGCCATTTAGTTTTTCCCACCTACCTAAGTTCTGCCCTATCAACAGTCCCAAAGCAGTTTCTTTATTAACCAATGAAAGAAACACAAAGACTGAAGGACTTCCTACACCAATAAGTTACCCCCAATAACTCTACCAGAGAACTCCTACAGTTGATAAATACCTTCAGTGAAGTGGCAGGATACAAGATCAACTCAAAAAAATCAGTAGCCCTCCTCTACACAAAGGATAGAGAATTCTCAACAGAAGAATTACAAATGGTCAAAAGATACTCAAAAGTATTTCTAATGATCCCTATTTGAAAATGTATGTTTATTAATTTTTAAAAATCTTTATTGTTACATATATACACAAATATTAGTATATAAATACAACCTGCTGATATCATTTAGTGTTGCTCTTGTGTACATGGTACATGATTTTTTAGGGGTCACCATTGGGTATTGAACAAAAATCATGAGGATCATCCCTGAGTAACACTGCTTCTCCCTCTCTGAGCAACCATTAATTGATTATAGCTCTTCATTTAGGCATGAGACAGTGTGAGATTTCCCCCACCCATGTTAACATAACAACTGGCAATGCTGTTGTACAGGTAATCTTTGGGCAACCATATAATTGAGATTTCATGTGTTTAGGTCCCCTGTCATAAATAGAAGACAACTCTGTCACAGCAGATGTCCTAGTCTTAATTGCTCTTAGACTCTTCCCTCCCCATCTGCTGGAATGTCTCCTGAGCCTTAACTGTGGGGTTTTTTCTTGCAGATGTAGCATTGGGCATCCAACAGTCAGTTGTCTGCATTTTGACAAGTTGTGGATTTCTTTAATCGTTTCTGTTTGCTGCAAAAAGAAGCTGCATTGATGGGGAGAGAGAGACCTACACACATTTGTGGGTATAAGGATGAGGATTTAAAATGTAGTTAGAAATTATACTGGTTTAGGGAAGTGACGATAATAGGTTCTTATTTAGGGTCCATATACTTACCAGCCACAGTTAGCTAGGTTTAAAATACCAGACATGAATACCCTCCAATTAAGTTAATATGATTTAAGTCCAATTAGAAGACTGTTGGTTACCACCAAGATATATGTTCCACTACTGGTAATATTTTATCATGCTGGTTATTATTGTGGTTCATATGCTTCACATCGGTAAAACTGTAGATTGCTTTTCTCCTTGGCAGTTTGCATATCACTTTCTGGTACTATGAGAGTCAGTCCTCAGGGAAGAGGGACTTCCATGTAAATTCCAGCTTGATTCCTCTAAGTCCTATGTCCAAAGTGTACATTGCCTTCATCAATAGGGTATTACTTTCAAGTTCTGGGAGGCAATCAAATATGATGAAAATAATTTGTCCTGTTTTGGGAGTCTCTTGACCAACAACCTGAAGGCGTGTTTCCCATGCCTCCCACTGAGGGTTTTGTTAGATAGTCTCTTAGGAGGAGCACCATTGCTCCAAGTTCTGTAACTTCATTTAAACTATGTATGTATACACACAAAGTTATATATTATGTTTTTAATTAAACTTAAAGTCATGCTTCCCTCTGGCTTTTTCAAACATCTATAGTTTTATTATCCCTACTCCTTCTTTCTCCATCTGTGTTGTCCTCTATTTCTACTTCTCAAAGTACACATTCATCTTTTTCATTTTCCATTTCTTAATACCTGTGTCCTGCTATCACCTTATATAAAACCCTTTCTCTCACTCATACTCAGGCTTTTTGCCTTAATTAGTTTCTGCAGCTTCTCCAGATTATATACACATATCTAAAGATCCCCCAAATAATAGAAAATGTAGGGCATTTGTCTGATCTCATTAGTACAATATTTTCTGGTTTCATCCTCAAAACTGCAAATTTCATTTTTTCTACAGCAGACAGAATTTCATTTTTGTGTAGGCCACACATTTGCATGATCCAGTCATTGTCTGAAGGTTTGCAAAGAAGACAAAAATTCACCCTGAATTAAAAAAAATAAACACAGTATCTTCAACAAATGGTCCTGGGGAAACAGAATGTCCATAGGTAGAAGAATGAAATTAGAGTCATATTTCTCACCTGTACAAAAATCAACTTCAAGTGAATCCAAGACCTCAGTGTTAAGCCTAAAACCCTGAAAATGCTAAGAGAAAACTTAAGCATAGCCCTAAAAGATATATGTATAACAAGTGACTTTCTTAATATATCTTCACTTGTTCCATAATTGAAGAATACAATTGAGAAATGGTACTTCATAAAATTAAAAAGCATCTGTATAGCAAGGAAACAACTGAGTGAAAAGGAAGTCTGCAGAGTTGAAGAGACATTTTGCCAGCTATACATCTAATAGGGGATTAATTTCCAGAACTTATAAACAACTAAAAAAAAAAACATTCAAAAATCATGTGACCCAATTAAAACATGGACTATCCATCTGAACAGACTAGTCTGAAAAGAAAAATAATGGCTAATGAAATCTTTAAAAGTATTCAGCATTCTTTTCAATTAAGGAAATACAAATTAAAACTACTTTAAAATACCATCTTACCCTAGTCAGAGTAAGATCAAGAAAACATCTGACAAGAAAATGCCAGAGTTGACACAAGGAAAGGGGAACCCTTATTTACTTTATTGGAATTGATTGCTAACTGGAGCATCCAAAGGACAGAAAATCCTATTGTAGAGATACACTATGTTCATTGCTACTCTACTCATAGTAGCCAGGAAATGGAAACTACCTCAGCACTTATAAATTCATCTCTGAGAACATTTGCTAAATATATGTCTCACATTCAATCGAGGTCACACCAGGGAAAATCCATTTTGCACATAATCATATTTTCTGAATGATAGATGTCTTAGTACACTCATGTTTAATAAATATTTATTGAACTAATAACATTGTAAGCCTTGCCCTTGTAGTTCAGAAACTGTATGGCATGAAAAAGGTTAAATTTCTTCAGCTGGAAAATATAAAAACCAGGTGCTCACCAAGTAGAGTGGAGGTGGATGTGAAGGGCTATGGATGAGGGTGAGGGTACAGAAGTGTGTAACTGAGAATCTATAGGTCCATGTATGTTTCACACCTAAATCTATTTCCATATTTTAAAAACACCTAGAAAGCAGCATGCCAAGTGAACAAATTTTTAGTGAGGACTGTACAAGGAAATATCCATGAAATTATTTTCTTCAGTGGAAAAAATGTGTTGGAGAAGGGCTGCTTGTTTTTCCCGGCCGCCTGGCTCACTTAGCCCCGAAATAATCGCACAGGACCAGTATTAATTAAATCACTACTTGGCCCATTAGCTCTAACTTCTTATCGGCTAGCTCTTAAACTTTAATTTAACCCATTTCTATGAATCTGTGTATAGCCACGTAGCTGTGGCTGACCGGCTAAATTTCCGGTGTCTGGTCCCTGGTGGCTCCATGGCTTCTCTCTGACTCCGCCCTTCTTCCACCCAGCTAAAGCCTAACTTTCCCTGCCTACCTAAGTTTTGCCCTATCAACAGGCCAAGGCAGTTTCTTTATACATTAATGGTAATCACAGTACACAGAGGGGACTCCCACATTAAAAATGATACAAATGCACCTGACAATCTGGTGAGACTAGAGTTGAAGCAAATCCTGAAGTAGCACCAGGGAGTGGAGAAGGTTTGGATTCTAATTCTGTAATGTTGTTCAATGTGTAGCTTTCAACATCTTACAGTGTTTGTATTATTCAAAACACATGTTTATCAAGTAAATGATGGAGGCTGAAGGCAAAGCCTGCATCTTTAAAAAATAAAGAAGGAATTAATACTTTTTACTTCACATATTTGATGCATCTGTTTATAATCTGTGCTGATCATAATGGTGCTGATTATAATGGGGACCTTTTTGGTGATGTCCCAACCCCCCTCATTCTCTTTTTCTATTCATTCTAATGACTTTGAGCTACACCCAGTCAGGCAGTGCCCAGGGCACACCTCCTTCCTGATGGCCTGGGTGAGTCTGCCAGAAGGCCCTGATTATGAGGTTACAATGAGGAGTACTGAAGTCATCTGCAACATATAATGCGGGGCAGCAGGCAGCCCCTGACAGTTATCACAGGTGGCTCGCCTGCTAGATCTGGCAGCTGATGCTCCCCCGTGCCTGGAGCCAAAGAAAGAAGGTGCCAGAGAATGAATATGAATATCATATTCATTCTTATTGGTAGCATTATCTTTGCCTTCATCTTTTTCATCGTGAAGATACGATTTCAGGTAAGCTGTGTGTGGGAGAAAACTGCTCTAACATAAAAAGTAACTCAACACAGGGTCAGAAGTGTGTTTTTTAAGACCACAGAAAAAGGAATGGACGATGGGTAAGAACATCAAATGCCGCCTGCCCTCTCCACAGAGCCCCGGCATTATGTCTCTCCCGCATGACCTTCCCAAACTTTCATCAATGTATTCAATAGTTGTGGTGAGTTAGAAGATAGACATAGCTAGCTAATTATCTGGTCGACTTTCCAACCAACCTCTCACTCACCATGAGAGACAGGGGAGCTCAAAGTGCACGCTCCCTACCCTCAAATTTCATCTTAATATTCAGTCCTTTCTGCTCTTTTCTCACTTCTCTGATGGTATCCTGTCTAAATGTGAGTTCGCTAGGGTTGGTTTAAAGACATAAGTAAAATGATTTTACAATAGTATTAGTGACACATGTCAAGGCTAATATTGAACTTCCAAAGGCAAGAAGGCTTTGCATCTATGATTTTTCTTGAATCTTTGCCTGCATAAAACAGTCTTATGATTTTCTCATATTTTGTAGGATTTCTGTTTACTAAGAGTTACCTTTTTGTGTTGACACATTTTAATTTCATGTAGTTTCATTTATTAATTTTTGAGACTGTTTCTTGTGATATTAGTGCCCTATTTTAAAAGTCCCTCCCTATACCTTTAATCTTGGAATGTATTCCCTATACTTGATCATGTACAAAAAAATCAATTCAATGTTTACCAATATCTAGATTTAAAATCATGGTTCCATTTTAAGAATCAGTCTTTTTCCCTCATTTCTCTCATTGCAGCCTATTCTACCTCTCCCTGGATCCACGTTCCTCTCTCTTTCTCCCACCATGGCTTTGGGAACTTATGGCTATTCACAAGTATGATCAGCTCTAAATATGTGGGTTTTTTGTTTGTATTATTTGTTTTGTTTTGGTACTTAAAGTTGCAAGTGAAATGCTTTTAAGTATGGATCAAAGACAGGGTCTGAAGCTACTACTGACCTTCTCAAGGCAAGATATTACAAGGTGACATCAATTTTTGCCCTCAGTCTGTGCTTGTGCAAAACATACATGTCAGTCAACATTACTCTTCAACACATTCTAATCTATATCTCTTGGGGGAAAACCTGTTCATTATCATAAACAAGTTTTCATGAGGAAGATTTTGGAGATGTCTAGGCTCCAAACAACCACAGAGTTGTAATTTCTTTTAGAGATAACTGAGTGTGAAAGACCATCTAACTCGAGACCTCCTATACTACTGAGAGCAACTCCTATTCAGTCATTAAGAAGCACCGCTGTGAGTGTCCCAGTCAATAACATCAACCAGGCCATTCCAGCAACTTTTCCATGACCATTAGCCTCCCACAAAAGAATTCTGGCCAATCTGAGCACCATGGAATGTCAAATAACCAAACTGGAGCAATTCATGTCTGTGAAGGGCACACCTGGCCATACAAAGCCTAGGTGGAGACCTCTTTTGCGAATTCCATTAGAAAGCTACAACTGAAGCAACAAATAAAACTTCCTGCATGGGATCAACTGATATTGTTTCTTACAAATGAGTTTTTATTTAAAGGAGTGTTTCTTACAAATGAGTTTTTATTTAAAGGAGTGTGGTGCCAGTCAGATACTCCAGACACCTGTATTTAAAGACTCATTTACATGTATTTGTAATACATGTTTTATGGGGTCATGATCTAGAATCACAATACACAAAAAGCAAGTTTGAAAGTTGGGTATTTGACAGTAAGTTTCAGTTAAAAGTTTACAGCTGAGATATACCAATCTGAAATTCAACCGATTTTAAAAGTTTCAGAATCAAAAGAACTATCATTGGGCATCCTAAAATAAATATTTTTTATTTTTAAAACAATCTTATTTTATGTACCAATAACAAAAGATACCTCTCTCTCCCTTCCTTCTATTTCCCCCATCTTCCATCCATCCACTCCTTAGAGAGGGTGAATCCTCCATTGGGGAGTCAACCAAGTATATCTAATCACTTGAGGCAGGACAAAGGTCCTCCCTCTTGTATCTAGGCTGAGCAAGGTATCCCTCCATAGGGAATGGGCTCCAAAGAGCCAGTTCATGCACTAGGGATAAATACTTGTTCCACTGCTAATGGCCCCACAAACTGCCCATGCCACACAATTGTCACCCATCCATAAGGCCTAGTTTCGTTTAATGCTGGTTCCACAGCTGTCAGTTCCGGGTCAGTGAGCTCCCACTTGCTAGAATCAGCTGTTTCTGTGGGTATCCCCGTCACGGTCTTGGCTCATTTGCTCACAATATTGCTCCTTCCTCTCTATGACTGGACTCCAGGAGTTCGGCCCAGTGCTTAGCTGTGGATCTCTGCATCTGCTTCCAGATTCTTTTCATCTTAATCACTATATGTGAATAAATGTTGTTATTTGTTACAGACAGAATGCTCACAAAAGATTCTATTAAACACAAAGGATTCTATTAAACACTACTGCCATTAAGTAGTGTTTTGGCATATTATAGTTTGACATTAGGACATAAGGATGATTTTTGTCTTACTGTTGAAAATGTTCAGTCAAGGGAACGTTAATCTATAATGTAGGAAAAGTTAATCTACAAAGTGGGCATGGCCAGAAAAATCTTGGTACGTGGACTGACTTTAGTCTTATAATAGTTTTCTATGTGTTACAAAAGTTATCATAAACTTAGTTGTTTAGAACTTTATTGCCCCATAGTTGTGAGCATAGAAGTCTATTGTGGATCTGCCTGGGCAAAAATTAAGGTGCCAGAATTTCTGTGTTCTTTTCAGAGGCTTCAGGCGGCTTTAAAGCTGTTTACATTCCTTGGTTTATGGCTCCTTTTTCCATCTTCAGAGGCATCTGTGTTGCATATTTCTGCTTCGTATTCCAACACCACGTCACTACTTAAACACAGATGGAGAAGAGAATATGTGGCCTCCTCCCACCCTGCAGATTTTCCTTTTATCAGAAGTTGTAAATACCAATGGGAGGCAGGTATGTTCTCAGTAGTTTCTCAGATCCCAACAGTCTGCTGAACCTGTTATCAGCTCCTCAACTTTCCTGTCCGGAGTTTCTCATCCCACCCAGGATTTTTTGATTATTAGCCCTTCACTCCAGACCTGGAGGACAGATAAAAAAAAGAGGGGAGGATGCATCTTTAATTTAGAGTACTGTAGCAGCCAAAACGTTGGTTCTGAAGGATGTTAAGCTGATCTGAAATTTCTTTAAGGTTTTCTGAGAGATGATCAGGCGGAGAAGTTAATTGATACAAAGAGAACCTTAATCCAATTGTTTTAGCTCTGGGTCCTTAACAAGGATGTCCAGAGCGGCCAGAAGAGGAATGAGTTAGATAGCTTGTTAGTCCCTTTCAGAAGTCATCTGAACTGCTGTTAGGGATTGGAGGGCTCAGACCACTCTAAGTGCTTTCAAACTGCCAAAAGGGGCAATATAGCAGAGACATTAGTTAAAGTGCTTCAGATGGATGCCGGTCTAGGGGCCTCTTAAAGTTTAACAGTTACAAAAGATAGACTAGCCATCTGAAGACAGTATGTACTCTTGGTGTGTTGAGGTAGCATGTGTAACATACAAAAATCTGATACTATTAGTATTATTATAATTATTACTAAGAGTGTAGTTAGGAAAATATTTAGGACAGTTTTGTCCTTATTGCAGGAAGAGACCCTGCAAGAAAACCATCTAAAGAACCCTTTGCAGGCTTTATCATAGATGTAAGAAATACTGAATTTTGTCACTATTGCAAATTACAAAGTGTAAGGCTGTTCTTGGTTTGGTGCAAAAGGTTCTAACAATTTTCACTGGCAATCAGAATTGGTCATTAGTTCTCCTCTATTACAAGCTTGTGCGGAACACTAAGAGACAAAGTTAATGAGGGGAAATTTTAACACCACAATTAGCATGAATTTTGTTTAATAAAATGAAATGTAATCATAGAATTCCCAGGACCTTGTACCAGAGTTCTGTAAAAGGATAAGGTAACTGTAATCAGCTGTTCTTTATATCAGACTCCTGCATAAGGACAAGCACCTGGAAGCTTTGTAAGAGAAGTCAGTTAAAGTCAGAATCTTAATGATGATTTAAAAGAGACATATTGGGTTGTTTTCAGAGGATTGTCTTGCAATACCCTAAAGACACCACTTGGCTGTCCTAAATAATTTCCCAAACCTGTGAGTTTGATGATAGAGTATATGGCAGCCTCCGTTAATGAGTGTTCATGGGCGGTTAGGGTGCAGAAGGAAACATGATAGTTGTGCCAAGTATTCTTCCAGAAAGAGATAGTGTTCTGTAGTTGGTAAGTAAAGCTTTTGGATTTGGAATCAGTATTAAAGAAGATAGGTCTATTTTCTCAGCCATGGATAGGCTTTGGTGAGTATATTTGTCTCACCTGAATAATAGAGGATAATATTAACATCTGAATGGACAACCTTAATGATATCTGCAAAGATGCTGTCACCATATTGTAGGATGTACATATCTTTAGCAGGCTATTGTTCTACTTACTGGAACTCTCTGGAATGGGTTCTAACAAATACTTTCTATACATTGATTATCTATTTAAAGGTAAAAAATATGCAATATTTTTGATTGGTGATCTTTGATCACTTAAAATGTTCTTGCCTAGTGTGTTTTCCACTCTTCATTATTGTTAATACCATGTAATCTTGGTTTAGGGAGAGGTGATGGGAAATATCTGTACACAGTATATATATTGTGTGTGTATTAGTGAACATATATATGTTCATTCAGTCATGCACCAGATATTTAGTAACTATCTACTGCATTTCTGGCACTGTGTTTAACATTATGCATGTTGAAAAGCATATGCAAGTCTGTGCCTTGCCACTCAAATGCTAGTAAATGACTCAGACAGTGTAAATGTCTGAAATTTTCACAGAACAAATAAAAATTTACTAAAAATGAAAGATGGCAATCTAATTCTACATGAAATCTGATCACCTCACCCCTTATGATTCCAATGGTTTGTGGTGTGATACAGGGAATAACAAAAGCTGCAAGGGGTTCTGGTAGTCCAATTTTGTAACTATTGTATTCCTTTCATAAAGTGAGAAATGATGAAATTCACCTCACAGCACCTCCAGAACTACTTTACAGAAAATAGTAGCACAGACCCTTTCTGTTGTAATGTTATAGCATGTTCAGAATTGACGTGCTGGCAATGAGCAGTTATCAACAGGAGGGAATGATTGAGGGAATCAATCATGAGATACAGATGAAGTATTTTTTTATGTTAAAGGACATAAGGTTTTTCTTTCCAGTGGGATGTTAGTCATAACAGGTAATAATTTGCCTTCTGTTCTAAATTTTCAAGACTGAAAACTTCCAACGTGTACCCATTTAAGCTAATGACATTAGCTGTTAATACCAATCCATATGCATTGATGGTTAGAAGTACCAGTGGTGATGGGAATGCATATAAGATATGCAGATATGGTACAGGAGAATTGTCTATATTCTGTCAATCATGTATTAAATAAATGCTGATTGGCCGGGCAGGATGTATAGGTGGGTCAACCAGACAGGAAGTAGAGGTGGGGCGATAAGAACAGGAGTATTCTGGGAAGATGGAAACTCCCTCCAAACTCCTGCCCAGACCACCGAAGAAGCAAGATGTGACCTGCCCTGATGAAAAAGGTACCGAGCCATGTGCGTAGATGAATTAGGTCGGCACAATAAATAACCAAGCCAGCTCAAGAAGAATGGGCATTTTTAAAAGAGGGAAGACTCATGCTACAAGGGTGGGAGCCCGAAGTCCCGGGAACACCACATGGAGAGAGTGAGCAAACCTGTGTTCTCTTTGTTTATCTATCTGGGGGTTCAGCTAGCCACACCGCAACTGGGTGTGATTGGCTGACAATTTCACCCACCATCTCCCCCTTTTGTCTAAACAAGATTGATCCTAACCCAACACGGCTATATACAATAGGAACAGATACCAAATATAAAATTACAAACAATAAACAATATTAAGCAAGGAATGCATAAGAAAAGTTTTACTAAACATTCTATTTTAAGGAGTCGAACTATTGCATTGAAATTAAGCTTGGCTAAATTGTGAAGAAGGTAACTACAATTATCTAATCTTCAACTCCATCAAAGATCTGAAAAGGGACATAATATTACTTGAGTGGTCAGGAAGTGTAATCGAGAAACTTCCAAAATGTGCAACAAGTGACAGAGACAACTGACTACCTGGGCAATCACTCAAAGTCTCATTTGCAATGTTGAGGCAATCAACTTTGGCTAAGGCCTAAAGTAACTGATATACCACTTTTCAAAGGCAAGAAACTTTTCAAAACTATCTTACCCTGTTTTGGCAGTATATGACAGTTCTGTTTTATCCATTTATAGATACTCTGTATCTCTGTCAGTGGTTGAAGTATGGGCATTTCTTTACACAAAGGCCAGTTCTGCCAAGAAGAAAGGTTCCAGTTGGAGTGTCTTTGGTGCTCAACATTCTCACGGGAATAAGTTAGTGTTGCCAGGAGTGATTGGTCTCACTGCCACGAAACTACGAAACTCTAAATTAGATTGAAGGCCATTTTCTACAGCTCCTTGAAGAGGTTAAAGATTATCTATCTATACTGAATATAACCTCTATGTATCTAAAAAACCTGATTAGTTGGTGCAGGAAAATTGTCTGTATTCTGTCAATCAGGATTTAAATAAACGCTGATTGGCCATTAGCCAGGATGTATAGGTGGGACAACCAGACAGGAAGTAGAGGCGGAGCAAGGAGAATAGAATTCTGGGAAGCAGGAAGCTCCCCAACACTCCTGCCTAGACCACCGAAGAAGCAGGATATGACCTGCGCCCCGGAGAAAGGTACTGAGCCATGTGGCTAACATAGATAAGAATAGTGGGCTATGTAAGTTATAAGAGCTAATAAGAAGCCTGAGCTAATGAGCCAATCAGTTTATCATTAATATAGACTCTCTGTGTGACTTTCTTTGGGACCTAATGACTGTGGTACCTGTTGGGAGGACAGAAACCAACCAGGCCCTACATGTTACAGTTAGTCCAATTATAAATATAACAAACGTAGATGACTATTGATCTGTAATTCTCAATACCTATCTAACTTAAAGACTAAGACAATAAACAACTGTGCAATAAATGAGGACAATGATCTTCAAATATAAACAATGTATAAGTATCTTAATCGGAGGTAGTAATGTACATTGCGGTATGGTAAATATATATATTTATATCAATACATAAACAATGCTTTAATAGAGGTAGAAGCATACATGCATACAATATTCAATATAATTAAACTTTGTATTAATATACAAAAATCTATACCAATATAATTGTCTAAAAACAATAACTCACAAATACAATCTATTATCCCATTATCCAAGTATCACTTTTTTTTTCCAAGATCCCTAAGCATATAAAATTCCTCGCCCATCCTTCAACCATATACCAATTATAATCAACACCTAAATGATGTCCCTAGGCCTGAGGGCAAACTTTGCTGGGAAAGGGGACATCGTCCTCTAAAGTTACTTCCAGCTGTCATGGGGGCAGCATTCTTTCTAGGGGATGCTGTTAAAATAAATGATGGTTAAATTACCAGATTAAATTTGGCCTGGTAAAATTGCAAATAGTCTCTGAGTATTTCATGAAAGTCTGGCCAGAATGTTGTAAAAGAAGTACACCATGTAAGCTAACCAAGTTGTAACCATCCTGTGCAGCTGGTATCCAAACAGGACTTGTAGTAGCGCTATCAGCATCGTGACATCATAGTAACCAGGTGGAGTTGTTGTTGTGGGGCCCCAACTTCTTCCTAGAAACTTCAAAGATTACTGTAGGGAAATTTATTGTTTATTAAGGAAAACTTAAGCACTATTTATATAGACATATATATATTCAATGAAATGTATAATAAAGACAGAAATAGATATGAAGACAGGCTAAGAAATTTTATAAATTATTTTTTCCTTCTGTCCCATATCATGGCTCTTGACATGAGACAGAAACTCTGTTTTCTCTTAATAACAGGCTTGGAATTAGAGAGCTACTGAGCGAGAGTCCAACTCCAAAACCAGCTCCACGTATTTATAAATATAAATATATTCATGTGCCTCTAAAAGTATGTTATGAATATTTTCACTTATGGAACCTATCCGATTTTCTTGCTGATCTTTATTGGGTTGTAAATTGTTTCCATCTGTCTGTATTCAAACATCCAGGGTCCCTTGAATTTTTTGAAGATGAGTGTTGTCCTGCTGAGATAAGAACAGAACCCTGCCTCCATCCTATATGCCTTTCTTACCACATGAATGATTATCATCATTGTGGATGAGCTGTCATTCCTCCTTTCCAAGAGGTTTCTCCTCTTCAAACTGAACCTTTATTAATTTTTATGGTATCCACAATTTTTCTTCTCCTGTGGAAACAAGAGCAAAACCCCTGCTCCAACGTAGCACATCTCCTGGCTTCCATTGAGAGGTCAGCACATCCTTGAAATAAACAGGTTGATTTAATTCAGCAGACTTTTCCATTATCCAATGTCTTTCTGCTACCATTGTCCCTTTCTCATTAGTGTTAAGAAAATTTAAGGTTAATAAAGCATTATGTAATCTATTTCTCGGGGCATTTTCCACCCCTTTCTGCTTGTTTAACATATCCTTTATAGTTCGATTTGATCTTCCTGTAATTGATTGACCTGTAGGATTGTGAGGTATACCTGTAACATGCTTAATAATTATAATAAGCAAAAAAAGTTTCATTTTCCTAGAGACATAGGCTGGACCATTATCTGTCTTTATTTGTGCAGGTATACCCATGATGGCCATGACTTCTAATAAATGTGTGATTACTGAATCAGCTTTTTCTGTGCTTAAAGCAGTTGCCCACTGAAAACCTGAATAAGTGTCAATGGTGTGGTATGCATATTTTAATTTTCCAAATTCTGCAAAGTGGAACACATCCATCTCCCAAATTTCATTCCTTTGAGTACCCTTTGGGTTAGTCCCTGCAGGTAGTGGTGTTTGGTTATAGAAAGAGCAAGTAGGGCATCTCTTTATAATCTCCTTAGCTTGTTGCCACGTTATAGAAAATTCTTTCTTCAAACCTTTGCTATTGACGTGTTTTTTTATGAAATTCAGAGGCCTGCAGCACACTTCCAATCAATAATTGATCAATTTCTGCATTTCCTTGTGCTAGAGGACCTGGCAGACCCATATGGGATCAGATGTGTGTTATGTATATAGGGCAAAGCCAATTCCTGATCATGTCTTGTACCTGGATAAACAAGGAAATCAATTCTGGATCATCTGGTATAAATTCAGCAGTTTCAATATGCAACATAACTGTTTCTGCATATTGTGAGTCAGTAACTATATTAATAGGTTCTTTAAAATCCCTTAGCACCATGAGAATGGCATATAATTCTGCCTTCTGGACAGAATTATAAGGGCTTTGTTCTACCTTACTCAATTCGTCCGATTTGTAACCTGCCTTCCCTGATTTATTAGCATCAGTATAAAATGTACAAGCTCTTGTTATTTGTGCATCATGTATGATTCGAGGAAGAATCCAAGAAGTTCTCTTTATAAGCTTAAGCCTATCGCTTTTGGGATAGTTACTATTAATTTCTCCCAAAAAATTAGCACAAGCTCTTTGCCTTGGTTAATTGTCTTCCCATAACTTTCTTATCTCATCAGTAGTGAAAGGCATTATAATTTCTGATGGATCTATGCCTGCTAGTTGACGAAGTCACAATTTACATTTTATAATTAATTCAGAGACTTTTTCCACATAAGTTTTAAATTTTTTACTTGGTTTGTGTGGTAAAAAGATCCATTCTAAGATAATACCATCTCTCTGCATTACAATTCCTGTAGGTGAAATTCTGGAAGGCAATATGATGAGAATACAACTAAGCTCTGGATACTACAAATTGACTGCCCAACGTAGTTGACTGACTCCATGTAAAATCTAAGAGAGCTTCAAATGAATACAGTTTAACAGAGTTTTTGCTTTTTGCTAGCAGGATGCTGCAGAGAAAATTTCCTCACCCAGCAACCGCACCAGTAAAAAAGCTGCGGCGGTTTTACAATGCCAGCTTTCTGGGCTATCCTGCCAGTGCCATCTCTGGCTCCTGCTGGAGACAGAGCATTTGGTCAGGATTTCTGACTAACGTGCTATGGCTTGCTTGATGGCACTGTGGACTGTTGTGTGCCTGGAAGTCTGTGCAGCTCAAAGGCACAAGTGACTGAGAGGCACAAGCAGCCCCGCCATGCTAGCAGTGCACTGCACACGGCTCAGAGGCACAAATGGCTCCACCATGCTGAACTGTGCTGATCTCAGGCAGGAACTGTTGTAAATCATAATAACAGCGCAATTAAGATTTAGACTGGACAGGAAAGAGGCAGTACCATATTTCTCCTACATTGTGCAACTTAAGTTTTTAAGAAGTGCTTAGCATTTTAAGAAATGCTCCTGGATAGTAAAGAATTACAGATTCACAATAGGACAGATTGAGACATAAAAGACCTCTAAATGGGTCACAGTGGTGGATGGCTGTACATAGGCTAGGGAGAGAAAAGAAAAAGAGTATAGATAGTCAAAGTTAATGCTTAAAATAAAAGGGTAAAGTCTTTAAAGAGACAGAGTACAGATAGTCGCAGTAAAAATGGAAAATTCACAGAATGTCTCGATTATATATTTTATTGTGTTTTCTTTGAATATTTTGACTGTAAAGGAGCTAAGTACAGAGAGACATTTCATTGTCTGGGCTGCTAATCTAAACCAGCATGGATATTATAATGTTATTATTACTTCAAAATTTGGGTCTCAGGATATAATGCTTTGGAAGAGAAGTTCTTCTTTTGTTTTCACAGAGGATAAGACCCTCTGGATTCCTTCTACACCAACATGGTATGATAGACCACAGCCTCCTGAAAGGTCACTGTAAACACCTTCAGAAAATTACTTCACTCAACAGCCAACTGAGATGAACCTGGCACACAGGATACACCATGACAGACCTGATTAACAGCACCCCCATACAGCAGGAAGAAGTTTGGAGAGAAAAAACTACACCCATATTCCCAAATATTGTTTATAAATCTTCTTTTACATTTAAAGGGGGAGATGATATAGATATGGATAATTTGCATTGGTATGGATTTTGCTTTAGTGATATAGATTTAAGGTCAATTTTGTTATGTATATATATATTTCTGCTCTTGATTAAGGTATTGTGATTGTGTAGTTCATTTAAAAATGTAATGTGTAATTAGGAAATAAAGGTTGTTAGTGGATAATCATCAATAATAGTCAAGCTCATAGTCATGTTAGTTAGATTTTCTAGATATATAGAGATATTTCAGTTAGTTAGGCATTCTTCATATACTATAGAATATGGCATTTAAATGTTTTAATAACTTAGGGCTTTTCATGACAATGAGACATGTCTGCTCCTGGCAGCACCAATCTACTTCAAGAGGAAGATGGGCATCGAAGAGGCTCCTTATGGAGTTTGATAGCCATTTAGGCAAGAAACTGCTCTTGCCTGGACTGTTGCATAAACTGGACACAAAGAACCCACAGAGAGAGGACTGCTGAACTTGCTAAAGGTGAGATGATCCTTTGGGGTTCCTGATTCATAAAAGAGTCTGTGAGACATTCTACAGGACACAGAAGAAAGTGACTGAACTGTCTTTGAATTTTCCTGCTTCATGGACATGTCTGCTGGATACTATGGGCCTGTAGGCTGAAGATGGATGCCCCAACGGTACAAAAGAACTTTGGGTGACTGTACAGGCAGCAAGATGTCTCTGTCATTTCTAGAGTTTTAAAAATTGCTTACTTCTTGTTTACTTAGGTAATATTATATCCTTCTGGGTCTTTGATGGAGTTGAAGAATAGATAGTTATAGTTAGAGTTTTCCATTGTTATGATAAAAGATAAAATAGATCTAAATATTATAACTGTAATTCTTGCTTGATAACTGTTTTGTTATATGTAATTTTATTATGTTAAAGTGAAAACCTTTCTTTTTTGTTTAAACAGAAAATGGGGAAATGGTGTAGGAGGTCCTTCTGCATTTTTGTTGCTTTTGTTGGTTAAATAAAGAGACTGCCTTGGCCTTTTGATAGGGAATCACGTAGGTGGGTATAGTAGAGAGAATGGAATGCTGGGGGAGAGAAGGCAGTGTAGGAGATGCCATGTTTCTCCAGCCCAAGATGGACACTGGTTAGACTCATGCCAGTAAGCCACATCCTTGTGGAGATACACAGATTACTAGATATGGGTTAGTTTAAGATGTAAGAGTTAGCCAAGAAGAGGCTAGAACTAATGGGCTAGGCAGTCATTTAATTAATATAGTTTCTGTGTAATTATTTTGGGTATAAGCTAACCAGGCACTGGGAACGCAGCCCTCTCCTACATACTACGCATGTTGCTAACATAGATAAGAATAATGGATTAATATAAATTATAAGAGCTAATAAGAAGCCTGAGCTAATGGGCCAATCAGTTTATCATTAATATAGACCTCTCTGTCTGATTTATTTGGGGCTTAATGACTGTGGGAACCAGGCGGGACAGAAACCCCCACAAACCACTCCCTCATGTTACACAGATATGATATGAGCATCACAAAATATGGATATAGAAACACCCAATAAGGTTGTTAGAAGAAGACAATTCATGTGAGATGCAGGACAGACACTCTCCCAGTCATGTTTGATTCAGCCCAATTGGTTGAGCTAATGTCTTATGTAGTAAATTGTAACATGAGGGCCTGCTTGTTGGGGTTTATGTCCTGCCCATTTCCCACAGCCGTTTAACCCCCAAAGAAATCACACAGAGAGGTCTATATTAGGTTATAAACTGAATGGCCCATTAGCTCAGGCTTCTTATTAGCTCTTGTAATTTATATAGCCCATTATTCTTATCTATATCAGCCACATGGCTCAGTACCTTTTCAGAAGGTCATGTCACATCCAGTTTCTTCAGTGGTCTGGGCAGGAGTAGAGAAAGAGCTTCCTTCTTCCCAGAATACTCCTGTTCTTCTGGCCCCACCTTTACTTCCTGTCTGGTTTTCCCACCTATATTTCCTGCCTGGCCAGTCAGCGTTTATTTAAAACATGATTGACAGAATACAGACAATTCTCCCACACCACTTCCCCCTCTTTTTTTAAAAAAAAAACAAAGGAAAATATCCATAGTCCATTTTGGGGGAATGTGGGCATAGTATTCCAGGCTACTTTCAGCTGGTTGGGGGCATTGATAATCTTATGGGGACCTAAAGAAAATCTAGAATTATGATCAAGTCCTGACTAGAGTATCCTGTGAGTCTTGATCATCTCAGGCAGCAGTCTTGAACCTGTTCTGGATGTAGAACTCTGTCATCTGGGCCATCTGTTCCTACCAGAGATTTCTCAGGTGGTCTTCCTTGACCAAACCTGATTTTTCTTAATGCAGAATGAATCCACAGCCTCTCATTTCCTGTGGAAACCAAAGCAAAATCTCTTCTCCAAAATAACATACCTTTTGACTTCAATTTTGAAGTCAAGGTATTTTCAAAATACCTATCTTAGATTAATTCAGCAGCGTTTATAAGCAAAAATCTTTTAGCGGCTTTTGCTTCTTCCTCAGCATTCAAACAATTCAAAGAGAGCATAATAACATACAGTATCCAGATTCTCTGTGTGCTTTCCATCTTTATGTGGCTTCACTTTAACCTCTATTTCTTTTATTTTTACTTTTAGTTTTTGAGACAGGTTCTCTGTGTATCTTTGTCCTGGAACTCCCTCTGTAAACCAGGCTATCCTTGAACTCACAGAGATCCACCTGTCTCTGCCTCCCCAGGGTTGGGAATAAAGGTGTGTACCACCACACCCAACTACTCTCTTTTTTTCTTCTTTAAAAACCTTAACCTTTTTCTTGCATATATTTTAACACAGTGTAAACCATTTAGAGGTTTTATTCGTCTTTGAGTCTCTCTTTACT
>PVIU01021511.1:0-33360 GCA_004026605.1 Ondatra zibethicus
GAGGTTACATTACAAAACTCCCTGTGAATGAAAATGCCAGAATGGTGGTACTTCCTGTGCTAACCAAAAAAAGTTAAAAAAGCAAATAATGGTTTTATACATGCTTACTACCTTAATACATGATATTATCATTGAGTAATAGTATAAGCGTAATCATTAAGTAATCAAGAATGATAATCTTCAGCCAATAAAATTTAATGAAATATTGTTGAATGATCTAACTATAGGGGAGAAGATATATTTATTCATAGTTCTGAATGATCAACTTCAATCATTAAGGTTATGTAACTATGTGTAAGGCAAAGTAAAAAGGTTAATGGGAAAAAGTTATTTTCTTGCCTTGTATTTAAAGATACTTTATTTTAAAATTATCTTAGATTTATTTAAACAGGAGACAGGATTTCTCTGTGTAGCCCTGGCTGTCCTGGAACTTGTAGGCCAGGCTAACCTTGAACTAAGATTCACCTGCCTCTGCCTCCTGAAGGCAGCTGAGATTAAACTCAAGTTCCAGAGGATCCGATGTCCTCTTCTGGTCTCCTTGGGCACTATATGAATGTGGTGCACAGGCATATGCGCAGACAAAACACTCATAAATACAATAAAATAAATATAAAAGGAAATAAAAAGCTGTAAATTTTTTTCACTTAGATGTTTCTTTAAATCTCACATTTTGGGGGTTCTGTTTTTAGTGTTGCTGTTGTTTTTGCTCTTTAGGCAGTATCTGGGAGATTGTTACTTACCTCTTTGGGTGTTAGTCCAGGCACAAGCCTTGCCACAGTTTCCCAGTTGATGGTCTGAGGGATTCCAATTAATGGATAAAGGATCATATCTAATACCATTTGGTTATTATTATTCAGGAAATTATTGTTTTCTGGATGCCCACGACTCATCTTTTGGAGCTAGAAACAGGGAAGACACAGTCTTATTAACATCTGAAATTCAGATGTTTCCAGAACATTGTAAACTAGTTATAGTCATTCCTAACAATCACCTGTAGTTATATAAAGAAAAAATAAAACTGACCTAAAACAAACACAGAATATCCATCCAAAATCTCTTCAGACATAAAAGCTTTATGATATTATGACTTGAAAGATGGGTACATATACGGATGGACAGATGGATGAAAAATGCAATAAAAAGAATCTTAATGACAGACTCCTGGTGGCAGGCATTTGGGTGTTTACTACAAAATTTTTTCTGACTCTGCTATATGTTAAATTTTTTTTTCCAAATCAAATGTCCAGTAAAAGTTGAGTATAATTTCTTTTTCTAAAAACTCACTAAGCATGCCTGGTTTATACACTGACTATTTAGAATTCATTTAATCAAACTGTGAAGAAATTGAAATATGTACCTTGCTAAAAAGAAAAAAAAGATTATAATTTCATTCTGTTCCTAAACAGCCTCCCTCCTGTTTTTCCCTGAGTGAATGTTCATGGTACAAATAATGATGGCTGAACAAACTGAAGTTGTATAGACATAAGATGAGCCTTAGCCTGGTAACCAAGCAGAGTAGCTAATGTGCCTGTGCTTATTATAACTGTAGTAATAACTATTAAGTGCTGCTATTTTTATATGTTTCAAACAACTTCTCTTTGGGAAGTTCTTTGCAGCCCTTTTTTTCTGAAGCAGTGTGAAACTGACCTGACTGATCTGGCAATGGATACTGGCAGAAAAACAGGTAACGTAAGCATCACAGTGATGCTATCTGGGCAAGAGCCAAAATGGAGGCACACCATGGGGAGGCAGAGGAGCTCTCGCTAATTTTACAGTGTAAGGAAACAGGCTCGGAGGAGCTAAATAATTCATACAGTACCATCAATCTAATAAGATAATTCTTTCCATTCTACATGGAGTGGAGAGGTAGTGAGTTAGAGGTGATGGTTTAGGACGGGAAAGGACAGACTCTAATACCTTGTAAAGCTCGTTGTGTTTCAATGAAACAACTGCCAAAGCTTTGGTTCCTGAGGTAGGCTGGGGATATTACAAAAAGAAAGAAAAGAAACAGAAATAGAATTACCCATCCAAAGTTAAAATGTTTTAAAAGCTCTTTATGTCAGCCAATTTAAGGCACATTGTTTTATCCAAGCATTTACAAATTCCATTACCTGTCAGGCACTGCAGCCGAAGTTGGAATACAAAATGATAGAAAAACAGAGGTGAGGGTTCATGGCTAGTCATGCTTACAGTTTAGCTGTTGTTAGTTTCTAGGTTGAGAATTCCACCTGAAACTATAAGCTGCTCTAAGAAAAATATGGCATAGTGTAGAGCAGAGCTCACTGACAGACAGACGCCACCTAAACTTGCCACACTGCAACAGAGAAATTAGATTAAAAGCCTAAGACTGACAGTGCAGAGAGAACAAAAGGGATCACTCTGGGAAGGTACTCTGGAGATAACCACGGCACCTCACAGATGAGACGTGGCCTACAGAGACAGTATATGCTTCCTAGGACTGTGACATCTCGAGACATGGCCTACAGAGACAGTAAATGCTTCTTAGGACAGTGACATCTCGAGCTGTGGTGTACAGAGACAGTATATGTTTCCTAGGACTGTGACATCTTGAGACGTGGCCTACAGACACAGTATATGCTTCCTAGGACTGTGACATCTCGAGACGTGGCCTACAGAGACAGTATATGCTTCCTAGGACCGTGACATCTCAAGCCGTGGTGTACAGAGACAGTATATGTTTCCTAGGACTGTGACATCTCGAGCGGTGGCCTACAGAGAGAGTATATGCTTCCTAGGACTGTGATATCTTGAGACGTGGCCTACAGAGAGAGTATATGCTTCCTCGGACTGTGGTATTTCGAGTGCACTGGAGTAGAAGTGTGGAAGCAAGTCAGGAGCAAGAACGAGGTACGGGCTACATAAACCACTGCCTTAGGACATGAAATGACAGCCAAGTAACAATCTATGTGTTTGCATAAGCATTAAAAAGCAACAGGGGCCTGAGAGATGGCCAGCAATTATGAGTACTTGCTGTTATTGAGCAAGACCTGGGTTTGGTTCCCAGCACCCAACTGGTTTCTTACACCTGTTTATTGCTCCAGTTACAGGGCCTATAGCGCCTTCTCCTGGTCTTCATGGGCACTAAGTATGTATATGATGCACACAGATACATGCAAGCAAACACACATAAATAAAAATGAATAATCTAAAACACAAAAGAGAAACAAACCACAAAGCACTCTAAAATCATGGCTTCCAAGGATGTACCTTATTGAAGGATCCGTACAGCGTAGCAGTCACGAGTATAGATTCTGAAGTGACGTTATCCAACTGTGTATCCTGGTTCTACCACTAAGATAATATCTAGTTCAAATAATCTGGGTTCCAATTTCCTCATCTGCAAAACAAAAATAAAACAGTAGGTAGCTTCTGGATTTCCAGGAGACTCTAAGTGGGAACTCTTACAGGTACAGTGTGAGGACTGGATGCTTGTAGCAGTAGTATTAGCATTTCTGAGATCCCTGGATCAAACAGATTCATAAAGATTAACAAACCATAAAATGAAGTAAGCTGCCGATGAGGGAATAAAGTGGGCTCTTGATACTTACCCAGCTTTACCATTTCCAGCAGTGCATCCTGGGACTTCAACTGTTTCAGCTATAAGGAAAACAACAGCCTTTAAGATTATTGTGAGAATTCAATCATACTATTAAAGCATCCAGCACAGCATCTGGATTCAAAATGGGTACCACAATTTATCACAACCATTATTTATTCTTATTCTACGTTGGCCATGGTGACATAATTTTTTTTTCAAGAATTAATTGAGTCACTTAGAAAGAATTGCCGAGGACAGAATTTTAGTTTTATCTTGCTTTGTAGCTCAGGCTAGCTTCTACCTCTTGATCCTCCTGCCTCAGCCTCCAGAGCACAGGGATTACAGATCTGTATTGACACACCCAGCTCATAGGCTGGACCTTTTATCTTTTGATTCCTCAGAAGGATCAGCAAAGCAGATAGTGCCAAAAATGTTTGCTGAGTTAATAAAATCACAAAACTTTAAAGAAACAATGCATCTTTTGGAACCCACTCTGAGTTGAAAAGCCATACTCTATGAGAATATGTAAGTATCTACAATAAACGTGGCAATCTTAATTTTCAGTGAATACTGCTTTCTACTTACATGGGTAATACATGTATCCCTTTTCTGAGCACACTGCTCTCTTCTTACATGAGTAAAACATATATCCCTATTCTGAGCACACTGCTCTCTACTTGCATGGGTAATATATGTATCCCTTTTCTGAGCACATGATTTGGAAAGGGGTGTTTATAATTTGGGACCTTAGTAGACATTTAGGGTCCAGGAATGTAGATGAGTTCTTGCCTAATATGTGGGGTCCTAGGTTTGATGCCCAGCAGTTAAAAAAAAAAAAAAGGCAAGAAAACAGTCTAAAGTACAAAGATCCCTTGTAAGCTGTTTTTTGGTTTTAATGTCCAGAAAAAAATCAATTGAATTGTTTTTTCTATTCTTGGTGGTGGGGATGAAGCAGTGTACTCTACCACAGAGCTAAGTTTCCAGTCATTAAAATTTCAAGAATGTTGTCTCTATCAAATTCTTAAAATCGTGTATATGTCAAATATTATTCTCATGTATTTGTGCTTATAGATGATTTACATAATTTAGGTGTGAATTTTTTTTTCTGTAGCAAGGGTAAAACTATTGTGTATTCTAGTTAAGTTAATCTATTAAAAAATTCCCTTTCGGGTCTGAATGTAAGTATGAAAGGTAAAGCATTGACGAGTAGTCTTTACTAAAGCACATAGTCTCTCGGAACAGCTGGCACATGCATCTCATTCAGGAACAAGGTATAAACACATGAAAAACTTTGATCAAAAGAATATCTGAAGCTCAAAATTATTCTCTCATACATGATAAAATGCCATATGTTAAAAGTGTCTAAGGCATAACAAGTTACTGACCCTAAATTGAAAATTCTATTGTTTAACACATTACACTTTTAAAGAACATAACTTATTTCCTTATTTTGGCTTATTCACTTGGATAAACATGGCTATCTAAATCGCTTTCTCTGTTCATGATAAGCACCTGTTTTTTATGTTTCAATGAAAAAGGGGTTCTTGGCTTTTTTTCCCCCTAGGCAGAGGTGGCAGTGGAAGGAAGGGGACACAGGGACAGGTGGGAGGCCTCTGGCACAACAGTGGGAGGCTGTTAACACTGACTCATCCCAAACAAGGAGAACAGACTTCCTGACCCTGGTCGAGAACAGAACCGAGGCGGTTGGCTCTGATTCTGAAGGGCGTAGGGTAGCATCGCCTCCCACCCGGGTCCGAGGCTCCCTGCGCGGCGCGTCCTCCGGGCCCGGATTCCGCGGCGTGGACGCCGACTCGGGGCGCGGGCTGGAGAGAGGCAGACAAAGGCGTCGGACAGGAGCCAGGCCGGGACGACGAGGGCCAGATTCCGGCGCCGAAGCTGGGCTGCGTCGTCAGGCGCGCGGGCGGGACGGGCTGCTGGGCGGCGGCGGGACGGGGCAGCGGGCTGTGCCCGGGCGTCCGCGGGCTTCCGGGCAGCAGGACCCGCACGACCCGTCCGCCCGCCCGCCCGGCGGGATGGGGCGGCCGTGCTCCCAGCCCTCGCCCCACTCCCAGATCCCGCCTGGGTGCCCCAGCCTCTCGGCGTCTCTCTCACCTCCACAGGGCCGCGGCGGCCCTAACTGCGCCCGTGTCACCTGCGGCGGCCGGCACCGCCCGCGCTCGCGCCCGGAACCGCGCGACCCCGCGCCCTAGCCCGGCTCAGGCGGCCTCACGCGCGGCGACCGCACCCGCCTGCGCCCGCTTGCTGGCCGCCCTGCACGAGTGCCGAGGGGCGGAGCGCCAGTCGGTCCGGCCAATCGCAGGCTAGCGCCGCAGCCGAGGAGCCAATGAACGACGAGCTCCTGCGGGCCGGAGGGTGCGGGCCGGAGCTCAGCCCACGGCTCCGCCGACTGCTCCTTAGCCTGCCCCCTCTGGCTTTTCCTCTCAAGCCTGTCGCATTGCAGCGTCTCCGCCCTCTCAGCGTCCTGTCTCTTAGCAACTAGATCCTTAGCGATTGATTTTAGATGACCAATGCGGAGTGCACAAGAGGGATGTGTGGGAGATAAAGGGAGCTCGAGTTAAAAGAATAGAGTTAAAAAAATATTTCCGTGTCAGTCATCTTGGTATAAGCTGCTTATAGGTAAAACGAAATTCTATAATCTGATAGGGCGTTGACTGGCAGTTAGAAACATACTGTAACTGGAAAGCTAGTGACTGCTCCGATATATTGTGGAAAATGATATCGGTGTCAAGTCGGAAGGCACTGAAGGAAGTGGATTAGAAGCCAGAATGTAAGTTTATGTGGACTATCGCTCCGTGGTTTTGGCAAGATTCCAAACGATGTCCTTATAAGCACAGATTTAAGAGAACCGAACTTTACTGTTGGGGACCCGATATGAGACCAGCTTCTGTTGCTTCACACCGTAATAAACATGCGGTATCGCTTTAGATAGGGTTGGGAACTTTTCCATCATCGCTTTAATATTTTCATTCTTTCGGGGGCAGTCCAGTCTCAGTTCCCTATGAAGCTCTTTTAGGTACATCCTGATCCTCCTGCCTCCACCTTACAAATGCTGGGACTACAGGCATTCAACACCATACGCAGCTTACTTATGTCTTTTCTTTTTCTTTTTCTTTTTTTTTAAGATTTATTTATTTATGCAGTATCCTGCCTATAGGCCAGAAGAGGGCACCAGATCTCATTATAGGTGGTTGCGGGGAAGTGAACTCAGGACCTCTGGAAGAGCAGTCAGTGCTCTTAATCGCTGAGCCATCTCTCCAGCCCACTTACGTCTTTTCTAAACCATACTTTTACAGGCAGGGTTCTTGAGAGGATAATTTATTTAGTCTTTTCAATTTAAACCTCAAATAACTAAAGTTTAGGACCCAGGGATGTAGATCAGTTGGTAGAATGCTTCCTTAACACACTGGATGCCCCATGTTTGCTCCCCAGCACTCAAAACCAAAAAAGCAGTCTAAAACCACATGGGTTCCAGGACACCTATGAGTGCTGCTCATCACAAAATCATGGAATTTTTTTTGTAACTTGGTTTCAAAGTTTTTGAGCATCTGCTTTGTAGATAGATGGCAAAGTTGTGTTGCAACGTCAAAAGGGTGGGAATTTAAATTAGTGCAGTCATTATGTAATGACAGAAGTTACAAAATAATACCACACTAGTTCAGAACTCCATCTAATAAAGGGTTTTTTATTTAGGGATAGACTCACAGATCACAGTCCTAAATCACAGTCCTCTGCACGAACAGAAGCAAGAGCCGGAAGCCAGAGAGTGAGCTCATGCTTTAAAGCTGCATTTATAGTATACGAGACCATACCCAAGAGAGCTGGTATCTTAAAGGCTATTGGCTGAAGGAGTTCCCACTGCACCTCCCCCTTTTGTTTAAATAAGAGATTTCCAAACCCAATACAAAACTATATACACTAGGAACAGATATCAAATATAAGATTAGAATTACAATCAGCATATGCTGTAGGAAATCATACAGCCAGTAGCCTTTAAGTTAACTTCCCACTGAGGTATGTCCTCTTATACTATTTATGCCAATGTAAAGCACGCGTCTGCTCTCTTTTCCAGCTTTCCAGGTGCGGGATTCGGTTTCTGTTCTCCATTCCAGCAGAGGATTCTGATTTGTGAGTCTACCCCTAAATAAATAACCATCTCTTTTTTTAGCTTTATTTCATGCGCATTGGTATAACGATGTCAGATTCTCTTGAACTGGAGTTACAGACGGCTGCGAGCCGCCATGTGGGTGCTGGGAATTGAACCTGGGTCCTCCGGAGGAGCAGTCAGTGCTCTTAACCACTGAGCCATCTCTCCAGCCACAAATAACCATCTCTTATTCTCAATTCTGGAGCTAGTGTGGGATTTCTTTTAAGTGTTCTTCTTCATCTGGTGCTCACATGAATTCGGAGTCTACACCTACTGGGTGGGCAGCCTAAAGGCCTAGCTGGTCCATGGCCCAGAAAGACTCCCAAACCTGCCCGCTTGGCTTGCTTTTACCTAAGCGTTTTTTTGTTTTTGTTTTTTTTTTAGAACCCCCACCACAGCAGAGCTTACTGTGTGTGGCAACTTGGAAATTTCCCAAGCACATGCACTACTGCTGCACTCCCTTTTGCAGTTCCTTGCCATGTGGCGACTTCTGCAACTTCTGGCTTGTGCTCTCTGCCCATGAGTTCTGGGTTTCTTGTTCCATGTAATTGCTTTGAATTTGTCAAGCAAAGCATATTTCTCAGTATTTAACGAGTACCAAGGCATGAAACTAAAGCAGCTCAGGACTGTTCCTGTCACCACCTGTTGCATTGTTTCTAGTCACGACTCTGCAACAATGACATCTGCTGGACAATAAAGATTACAGTTTACCAGATCACATAACAGGTTATTAATAAATCAATATGGCAGACTACATTAATATTGAAACTTTTAAAAACTTTTTTTGCTAATACTATGGATTGTATTCTGTGAGGCTTATATGGTTACGGTAATACTTTAATTTGTTGGATATTGGGATTCAGTTTTTTTCTTCATATTCTATCATTAAGAAAGAATGTGGCACTTTTAGGAATGATACAGTCTTTGCAGATTAATAATGAACAGCTAGTTGATAGGATTAATACCATTGAAAATCAAAAGTTACCTGAAAAAAATTAATACTATTAAAAAGGATAACATTAATTTGACAGACAAAATTGAATCCAAATTGGCCTCTTCAAGAGGCAGATGTTCAATTACCAGGAATTGGAACCATATCTCAAGTTAAACAAAGCACAAGATGGGTTGACTGTATTGGGCCAAAATGTCAAAAAGGGAAACTGAGGCCATATGTGGCTAATATTGCAGTAAATTTATGGGGTTGTGACCTTCTGCAGCAATGGGATACCCAGATCAATATTCTTGCAGTCCCTGGAACTCATAATTCTGGGAAGGATAATATAAGGTACTATACACAGAGGTCACCAGCCATTCAGGCTGTACAAGAACATAAAGCAACTAGCAAACCTTTAGAGGTACTAACAGCCCTACCTTTAAAATGGTTAACTGAGAAACCAATATTGGTTAAGCAGTGGTCTCTAGCTGAAGAAAAGTTGCAGGCTTTAGAACAGCTGGTACAAGAACAACTAGATGCTCACCATATTGAAGAATCAACCAGCCCTTGGAATGCTCCTGTATTTGTTATAAAAAAGAAAATGGAGAATGGTGACAGATCTAAGAGCTGTCAATAAGGTAATTCAACCTATGGGCCCTCTACAATCTGGAATTCCTCTGTTCTATTACCAAAAGGATGGCCTCCTATAGTTACTGATTTGAAAGATTATTTCTTCACTACACCTTTACCAGAAAAGGATAGAGAAAAGTTTGCCTTCACAGTGCCTACTTATAATAATTCTCAGCCTACTAGGAGATATCAATGGACTATCCTCCCACAAGGAATGCTCAATAGCCCCATTCTGTGCCAATACTTTTTAAGTCAGCCATTGGAAATAATGTGAAAGCAATTTCCTAAGTCTATAATTTACCATTACACGGATGACATTTTTGCTATCTGATCTAAACATAGATACTTTAGAAAGAATGTTTGAAGAAGTAAAGAAAGCTTTGCCAAAATGTCAATTACCTAGGTTATAAAATAGGTTTGCAGAAAATTAGAACACAAAAGGCACAAATTAGGAGAGACTGGTTGCAGATTCTTAATGACTTTCAAAGATTGTTAGGAGCCATTTCCAGTCTATGACTGGCTGTTGGGATAATTGACAGAATCTCCTCTCTCTATTTTTTCAGGAGCAATTTGTAATCCCCATTTAGGCAAAATCTTCTTTACTTCTTAAAGGATTCTTTCTAATGTATCTGCATTTGAGTCAGATAACAAAATGACATCCATGTAATGGTAAATTATAGCCTTAGGAAATTGCTTTCATATTATATCCAATGGCTAACTTACAAAGTATTGGCACAGGGAGAGGCTACTGAGCATTCCCTGTGGGAGATATCTCCTAGTAGGCTGAGAATTATTATAAGTAGGCTCTGTGAAGGCAAATTTTTCTCTGTCTTTTTCTTGTAAAAATGTATAGTGAAGAAACAATCTTTTAAATCAATAACTATAAGAGATCATTCTTTTGGTAATAGAGAAGGCAGAGTAATTCCAGATTGTAGAGGGCCCTTAGGTTAAATATCCTTGTTGACAGCTCTTAGATCTATCACAATTCTCCATTTTCCAGATTTCTTTTTAACAACAAATATAGGAGAATTCCAAAGGCTGGTTGATTCTTCAATATGGTGAGCTTCTAGTTGCTCCTGTACCAGCTACCCTAAAGCCTGAAGCTTCTCTTTTGTTAAAGGCCCTTGTTTAACCCATATTGGTTTCTCAGTTAACCATTTCAAAGTTAGGGCCCTTAATACCTCTGAAGGTTTGTTAGTTGCTTTGTTTTCTTGTACAGCCTGAATGACTGGTGACCTTTGTTTATAATATCTTATAATATCCTTTTTAGAAACATTAGCTTTTGGGACTACAGGAATGTTAATCTGGGTATTTCATTGCTTCAATAGGTCACAACCCTGTAAATTTACTGCAATATTAGCTATATATGCCCTCAGCCTTCCTTTCTGTTCTTCTGGCCCAATGCATTCAACCCATCTCGTGCTTTGATTCACCTAAGATATGGTTCCAATTTCTGGGAATTGAATATCTGCCTCTTGAAGAGGACAATTCAGATGCCAAGATTCTGGCGTAATGATACTCACATCTGCACCCATGTCTAGTAATCCCTCAATTACAATGTCACTTATATGCACTCTTAGCTTTGGTCTTTGATCATTTATAGAAGTCTTCCAAAATATACATTTTTCTAATTCCTACTGGAATTTTTGATTCATCCTCCATGTCTATTCCATCATCCAGCATAGTACTTTTTTTTTAAAGATTTATTTATTATGTATACAACATTCTGCCTCCATGTGTGCCCACACACCAAAGGAGGGCGCCAGATCTCATTGCAGATGGTTGTGAGCCACCATGTGGTTGCTGGGAATTGAACTCAGGACCTCTGGAAGAGCAGCTAGTGCTGTTAACCACTGAGCCATCTCTCCAGCCCCATACTTTTTTTTTTTTTACAGTGGACAGTGGATTGTTTAATATTCATGGTGAGACACATTCTCCACAGTGACTGGAAATGACCAGACCTTGTTTGACATGGGGGCCTGTGAGAGGCCCCCCCAAGGATTTTCCTGATAGTATTGGGTTGCCTTGTCTGTCTTTTGTCAACTTACAATTATTGGTCCAATGTCAGCCTTTGCCACACCTCCTATATATACCAGAAGGCTGAGTCCTCCTATTCTTGCACTTCCTAGAGGAGACAGTATTCCTAGGAATTTTTTGTCTACAGTCCCTTCTCAGATGTCCTATTCTAGTACAATTAAAACATTTGGCATTTTGGTGTCTTCTCATACCATTGGAAATCACTTCTACCCAAGCTTCAGTACTATAGTCAAATGTCTCAACAGTCATTGTAGTCAAGATCCATTTATCTGTTGGTGCTGGTCTGACCTTTAAAGGCCCAAGGATATTCTTGCATTCTAAGTTGGCATTTTCAAAAGCCAAAATTCAGTAAGCACATGTCTAGCTTCTTGATCTGTCACTCATACTTGTACAGCCCTAGTTAATCTTTGTAAGAAGTCACTAAATGCTTTTCTCTGGCCCAGTTTGACCCTAATAATATGATTCAATTCTCCTTCCTGATTTCTGAATTTTTTCTCAAGCATTTAAGGCTGCTGTGCAACACAGGGACAAGGTGTGTTTGTTGCAGAGAGCCTGTTCCTGAGGATCAGAGTAATGACCCTTGCCAAGAATTTGAACTTAGGATATCTCAAATCCTTTTGCCTTCCCCTGTCATTCTAGAAATTTTGCCTCTTCTCCCAAATAACACTTCTAAAGCAGTTGTGGTCCATCTTCTAGGACTTTTGAAATTAACTGAAGCCAATTGTGAGGGGTAGTCTTATTGCTTGAAGCCCACATTTTCACCATTTCCCTAACAAAAGGCAAACATAGTTTAATTTCTTTTAGATTGCTCATATGTATTGATTCCCATGTATATTCTTTGACTACCTTAGGGTACTTTGTGCCAGATTGTCTTCCTGAGGGAATTACTGGATATGCAGTTAAAACTCTGGCTATGTCATTCTGAGGTCTGGCACGTACTGATAAGGCTAAATCCTGTCCTTGTACCTTCTATCCCTGCTCAGCAATTTTGATAAATTCCTCAATTTTTTTCAATTCTTTTTGCTACTGCCTTTTGTAAAGTCTGAATCTCCTGTCCAGTCTTTTGTTCTAATGCCCTCATTGAGGATTCCAAGGTATGAAACTTGTTCAGTAAAAATATTGTCTCATCCTTGGACATAATTTTGATGGTATACATATTACCTTCCTTGAGAGATGCCTTGTCCATTAATCTATCATAACTTTCCAGCAGATTCCAATTGTTAAATTCAACAGCACAAATTCTTTCAGATCATTCTGTTAAACTGGTGCCATCCCTCTCCATAGTATTGATCTTCCCAACTAGCTGTCCATTATTAGTCTGTAAGGACCATATTATTTCTAAAAGTACCTCATTCTTGGCCCTGTTATCAAACCTTTATTAATGAGATAGTATGAAATACAAAACTAATTCCTAGAATCAAGTATAGGGATGTAGAAGGAAAATCACATAAGCCTTGCAAAATACTATCCATAGCATAAGCAAAATAATTATTGAACTCCTGGATAGTTATGTTATTGGTTATTTTTGTAGCTTTTCAGATCTTAGCAATTACAATGAGTTGGAGTAGGTGTAGTAATCATTTTGGCTAATAGGTTTCACAGTTACAGCCATGTGGCCGAGTGACGCTACCAGTGGTGAACAGCATGTGTTGCTTACTTAGGTACTGAAAAATATGCTTTGTTTAACAAATTAAGAGCAGTTATTAAGGTGATCAAATGATTCTGAGAGATGGGGACCAGGATAAAGAGAAAATGCAAAGTTTTCTGTCAGTGCAAGTTGTGGACTGTGTGCATTGTGGAGACCACAGGCAGTGGCATGTGGGCTGGCGTGTAATGCACCGAGTGGCAGAATGTGGATTGCAAGCCAGGGAGCACTGATCAGTAGCTTGCTGTGTATGAGTGCTGGCTGGAGCTGCAGGTGGGAGAGCCAGTGCTCAATGTGCCACACAGCTGGCAAACCAATCCCTAAAAGAGTGGACTGGTCCCCACATTTGGGTGCCAGATGATGACAGAAGTTACATAATAATCCCACACTAGTTTAGAATTATGTATAATAAAGGGTTTTTTATTTAGGTGTAGTCTCAGAGATCACAATCCTGATCACAGTCCTCTATATGAATGGGGAACAGGAACCAAATCCAGCAGCTGAAAGCAAGAGCCAGAAGCAAAAGGGCAAGTGTATGATTTATAGCTGCATTTATAGTATAAGAGGCCATGCCCAGGTGGGCTCATATCTTAAAGGCTATTGGCTGATGGAGCTCCCACAGCAATTATGGAAAACTACATGTGTGAAATCTGCCCCCCCAAAAAAAGAAAAAAATGGAAATACTACCTTGCAATCCCAGGAATCCTGCTACTGGGCATAAATCTCAAAGAAAATGAAACAATATATCAAAGAAGTATCTCTGCTCTCATGTGCACCCCTGCATTCCTGCATTATTTACAATAGCTAAGGAATTGCCTAAAGTGTCCAGTTATGGATGAATGGGTTAAGAAAATGTGGTACATGTACATAACAGAAAACTGTTGTCTTTTAAAAAGAAGGGCATTATTAGATGCTGAAGAGATGGCTCAGCATCTGCTGCTCTTACAGAGCACCTGAGTTGTTGCAAATAGCCACATGTGCAAGAAGATTTGACACCTTCTTCTGCCATTCCTAGGTAAACATGGTACACTTATATGCATGCAAACAAAACAGGCATACATATAAAACAAAAACAAATATTAAAAAAAGCCATGCATACTGGTGTACACTTTTAACCCTAGCCCTCAGAAGGCAGAACCAGGGGGATCTCTGAGTCTGAGGTCAACCAGAGGTACAATGAGACACTTTTTTTTTTTTTTTGGTTTTTCGAGACAGGGTTTCTCTGTAGCTTTGGAACCTGTCCTGGAACTAGCTCTTATAGACCAGGCTGGCCTCAAACTCACAGAGATTCGCCTGCCTCTGCCTCCCAAGTGCTGGGATTAAAGGCGTGTGCCACCACCAATCAGCTGAGAACCTATTTTAAGGAAAACAAAAAACAAACTAAACAAGGGGCAGGTCTATCATCCATGTCACAATGAAATTTCAGATTTTATGCATAGTCTTGGGGTGGTAGGGTCACCTTCATATTCCTGCTTCTGTTATGGTTGAGGGTCTCTCTCTTCCTTCCTCACCATGATACATGGAATGAAACACAGGGTGAGGAACATGTAGTTTTGAGAAAAAGTCTATTTTGTTTGTCAAAAATTGCATACCTTATGGTGTACAACAGACTCTCTTAAATACAGCTCCAGGGTGGGCTAGATGGCTGTTCAGGTAAAGTGCTTGTCAAGTCTAGTGGCCTGAATTTGATCACTGTTACCAAGTAAAGTTGGAAGGAATTGACCCCACTTAAGAGCCATGTGTCCTCACATACGTATGTGCGCGCACGCGCGCGCACACACACACACACACACACACACACAAACTTTAAGCCAGAAATGGTGGTGCCCTCCTTTAATCCCAGCACTCGGGAGGCAGAGGCAAGTGGATCTCTGTGAGTTTGAGGCCAGCTTGGTCTACAGAGCAAGCTCCAGGACAGTCAAGAATGCACAGAATAACCCTGTCTCAAAACAAACAAACAAAATTCCCCCAAACATCTTAAAGATGTACTGTAGAATGGTTAAACCAAATTAGTAAGCATATATATTGCTTCTACACACTTGTTTGTGTAATATTTACACACTTATGCCAAGAAACAACTCAGTGGGACTTGAGGGTTGAACTAGGCTGCCAGGATTGGTGCCATGTGCCTTTACTGTTGGATCTTCTGGCTGACCCACCTTTCTGAGATAAGGTCTTGATGTAACTCTAGCTGGACTGAAACCTGATATGTAAATCAAGCTGGCCTCAAACTTGAGCTAATCCTGTCTCTGTTTCCCAAATGCCAAAATTACAGGTGTGTGTTAACACATGCAGCCAAACATCTATTTGACATATTAATTCTTCATTATTGACCTAGTGGTAAGATTGCTGGATCATACAGTTTGCTTCTAATTCTTAAGAACTTCTATAATAGTTTTCCATAATATCTATACTAATTTACATGCCTTCCAACAGTGTATAGGACTCCACAAAATCCTTTCCAACACTTGTTACCCTACCAGGGATTTTTCGGTAAAAGTCATTTTTACCATATGTGATGTAATGTATCATTTTGGTCTTGATTTGTGCTGCGCTGACATAAGTTTTGACCACTTTCCTTTTTTTGGTGTCTGTGTACTTAAGGGCATGATTCAGAAGTCTTGACTAGAATTAAGAGGTGGTTAGAAAATGTAGACTGTTTGAGCAGCTATGTAGCCAACTAAAATGTTGCACTTTCACTTATAAATTTTGAAAGAGTCAACACAACACCAACAGCCTAATTTTTAGGATATGCAATCTTATCTGCTCTGTAGACCAGGCTGGCCCTATACTCAGAGAACTCAGCCTCTGCCTCCTGAGTGTAAGTGTTACAGCTCTGAGGGAAAAGCTCCCACAATGGAAGGGTTATGTGTCTGTCCAGCCGACTTGTCCATACATTCTTCAGAATGGGTGTACAGATTAAAGAAAAATAGATGAGAGACTAAAGATAGAGTAGGGAGGGCATACCAGTGAATACTGAATCTGCCCCAAGTCTCTTTTCCCTACCCCTTTTATACCCTAAGGCAAAGGGGAGGGCAAAAGGACTTTTTTAAAAATTATGATACAAGGAACAAATAAGAACAAATATTCAAAATATCTAATAGCTATTCTCTCAGTCAAACATCCCGTTATTTGGAGCAAAACATCCTGTTATCTAGGCAAGACATACAGCAACTTCACTTTAGGCTTGTTTGACCTTGTAGGAGCAATAATAGGTTTGAACTCCTTAAGACACCTTATGACACCTTGTGTCAAGATAGAGCAGAGCCATTTCTATGGGCTCCCACAGTGTTACAGCTCTGAAGGGAAAGGTATCCTTGCTGTTGGGAGCCAAAGAATACCACAAAGTCACAACTGCACAACAAACCTCATGCAGGAGATTTATTATGAGAGACATTAGAGGTGGTTGCCTCTGCTCTAGTGGAAGCAGCCAAGAACTGACCAGAAGGCAGACTTTATATAAGGTTTCTTGGAGTGGGAAAGGATGAGATGCCCAGAGTGACCTGAGATTGGAGGAATTCTGTGGCCTGATCTGCCAGGCCTCCTTAGCCTTATTCCCTAGGGATAGGTGAGTAAGCCATCTGCCCATTCTGCAGCCCCACAACGCAGGACGATCAGATGCAATAGGGAGTCAAGTCAAAGCAGGAACTCAGTTTATTACTGTGAGAATCAGCTTATATAGTTTAAGTAAAATCATACAGGCTGATGTGATGCGGGGGTACCTCCAGCCAATGAAAGACAGCCAAGCTCTCCCTCTGGCTGGAGGGGCATCTACTTAGGTTTTGCTGTCTCATTCTCACTCAGTAGCTTTAAGACAATCCTTCAGACTCGAGCCAGGCCTTTCTCTGTCCTACAGGCCTCGAGGTACAGGCCCTGAGATAATTTTGGCTCAACACCTCCCCCTTTTTGTTTTATATCTCACCCCCTACCCTGGTCACCAAGCTAGAATAGCCCACGAGAGAGAGAGAGAGAGAGAGAGAGAGAGAGAGAGAGAGAGAGAGAGAGAGAGAGAGAGAGAGAGAATGGGTAAGGTCCACCCCTATCTGGAGTTTCGGCCTGGATACCCTCAAATTGAGAGTTCATGCATGGGGTGAGATGTATCGAGCCTATTATAATGTACTCGAAGTTGTACCTATTTGTATCTGGTTTTGGAATGCTTGCTTCAGCCTTTGGAGAACGCATGTGCCAAAAAGATAGATCAATAAACAAATGGCTATTGGCCCAATGAGGGAAGAGATGAGTTTGATAAGTCATATGTACCAATTAAACGAGGTCTCATAGGGGGTCCTTGACTTAAATGAATCAATATCTTTTCTTAACTCATCTAGAGCTCTTGTAACTATCCCAGAATGGTCTGCATAAAAGAAATATTCTTCCCCAAGTGCCCCATCAATTCCTCCCTGTTCCATAAACAGCAAGTCCAAGTCTCTCCTATTTTGTAAGGTTACCTTGCTAAGGAATCCAAAGACTTTTGTAAATAACGTAATGCAGTCTCTGTCTTTTCTAAGGTCACTGTCAGTTGTGAGTGAATTATTCCCATTTCTTGTAAAATCACCAGGGATGAGGTGCCCAGGGCAGTCCAGGCCACCCATAGCCCCATCAATGTGGTGATGGCCAGGGATGTTAGGGGTTCTCTCTTATGCCTTCAGGCCAGGAATTCTTCTTGAGTGTGGTAAAGCACATGAAGGAAAATTAATGTAAGCAGGCAAGTATCATTATGCTGAATGATCTGTGGGTCAGACAGGCAGGGAATAACTCTGTCTCTTGTCAGATCCAAAAATACCCATGATTTTTGGGCACCCTCCATGAAGCTATAGACCCATCAGCCACATCACAAGTGAGGTTAAGAAGAGGGTGTCTGGTGTACGAGACACAAGTTGCGCTCAACATCTGCCAAAGGGGGACAGTCAGTCCTGACATCTCCCTCATCTTGGGGGTTTCCCATCTACAAATATCAGCTTTATCTAGTATCTCATAAGAGCCATTTGCCCCAAAGGCTTCAAAGTAGGGAGGTAGTGGCTGTAAGCAGAGCCAATGGGCCTCAGTGGCTTCAGGGTAGGTAAGGTTTAAAGCCGTAACTGTCTCCATCAAATAAGATGAGGCTTCTAATCCCCCTACATCTCTAGGTGGTTTGGTGAAGGATACCTTAGGGGTAGATGATGGGGGGGTGGTTGAGGTATGTAAAGTTGAGGTATATACAAGCATGTTCCCCATAGGCATTAGCTTGGAAACAGGCCCCAGCATCCAAGGTGCGTCTTCAGGTAGTATCTCCATTCGAAGCATGAGTATAAGGCCATGATTATATCCCTTTTGATATAGCCTTAATCCCCACATCTTCTCAGATAACCATGATAGGTCCCTTTTCTTCCCCTGATCTGTAAACCTTAATATCAGAGGGATACATCTAAATTGAGTGCATATTCCATATAGGGGGTTCTAGGATAGGGGTACCTGGGACACCGTAGAGATCATTATATCTCCATGTTGTTTTATCCAATGTTCAGTCCCAGTCTGCTCACATCCCCAGGAAGAACAATAGTAATCAGGAGCCTCCCCCCCACTGCAGTTTCTAATAGTGGAGGCAGTCCGGTTGCTTCCTGGGCATACATAAAAGGGTGTCTGCAGGAGGACATGTCTCCTAAGGACATGAGAACACCCAGGCTCATTAGGGTAAGATGCCTGGAGTAGGATGCGCCCCCAAGAGCCTCCACATTCAGGTCTCCCTTCGATCCCCAGAATCCAGTGTCACATGTCCCAGCTCCCATGCACCAAACTGTAGAGGTCAAACATCGGGTGAGGCCACCACCTCCAGGGGGTCGTCATCTGAGAAGTCTGGTTTAGGATCTTTCCAGTGCCAGCACTCGACAAGATCCACGTCACCTTCTGTGGTTGGTGGGGGCTTGCTGCCTTGATCCCCAAGAGAAGAGTTAACATGATTACTGCCGGGAGGGCCATCTGAAATAGATAAACAGGCAACACTTTCCTCAAGGGTCAGTGTCCCTTGGGCAGTGGTGATTTTTCTTTTCTTGTGTTTGAATTTAAGGGTTGTCCACCATAATCTCTTTCTTTCTTTATTGGTCATCTTGGTCTTCCCCACTGTCCTGAGGGGAGGGAAGAAATTTTAAGTTATGAGCGGGTAGCCATATAGGCATGTCCCCTCTGTTTGGGAAGACACATCCATATCCTCGGCCCTGTGTCAACAAGGGATCTGGGCCCCTACATTGGTTAGTGAGAGGATCCACTCAATATAAGGAAATGAGGGCCGCATATATTGCCCTACAAGAGGTCCCAGAACCCTGCATCCTCTATTCAGACAGCTCTTATGTGGTGAACCTACTGCCACACTTACCCTATGCCTATATCACATTGGATGCTAATCCTATTTCTGCCTTGATGATACAACAAGGCAGGGCCTTGTTGGTAGAGATCCCCAATGTTTCTGGAATCTATTTTGTTCATCTGATTGTTGAAAATTTAAAATATTATGGTTAATAACGCCTTTTGCAGTTGTAGATGGGGGAGACTTCTCCCCCCTTTTTGTTTTATAAGGACCACTTTGAGATATTGGTGATGTCTTTCAACGATCGCTTGACTCTGAGGGTTGTATGGGATCCTGGTGGTATGGGATATATTCCATCTCTGGAAGAATTCTTTTAATGTTTTACTTATAAAACAGGGGCCATTGCAAGTCTTGACCTGTTGTGGTAGTCCCAACGTAGCAAAACATTCTAAGAAGTGGCTTTTGGCGTGGGTTACCTTTTGCCCTGAGTGGGCGGTAGCTCAGCATGCCTTAGAGTATGTGTCTATGGTCACAAACATATATTTTAATTTGCCAAATGGAGGGTAATGTGTTACATCTGTTTGCCAGATGATATTGGGTCTTAACCCTCTTGGATTCACCCCTGGCCCTTGTAAAGAGGTGATGCAGAGTAACTGTTGGCAAGTCTTACATGTATTTACAACTCTCTTTAATTCTGTTGTGGGGATCTGGGGGTATAGTTATTTGAGTCCTCTCCAGTTGACATGAGTTAAGTTATGCGTTTGGTTAGCATTTTGTATGGACAGAGTTGAGACCTCTATGAGACAGGCCCCTAAAGCTGCAGCATCCGCAGCAGCATTCCCTTGGGAAATGAGGCCAGGGAGGTTTTGGTGTCCTCTGAGATGTTGAATATAGATGGGGCTTGTTCTACCTTCTAAGAGTGATCCGAGTTGTATCATCAAGGCAGAAATAGGATTAGCATCCAATCTGATATAGGCATAGGGTAAGTGTGGCAGTAGGTTCACCACATAAGAGCTGTCTGAATAGAGGATGCAGGGTTCTGGGACCTCTTGTAGGGCAATATATGCGGCCCTCATTTCCTTATATTGAGTGGATCCCGCACAAGGGAGAATTTTGGTAATTTTTGTCTTGGTCCCCCCTGCAGAGAAAACTACAAAGACGGCCCCATTCTTCCCACCATCTGTGCAAACAGTAAATGCTTGGGATAGAAGAAAAGACTAAGGGGACTCTCCAGTGTAGTTCTTGATATAGTTTCACTAACTGGGGCACCTCAAAGTAGGTGTCCAGGGTCCCCAGAAATCCCTCCAGGGTGAGGCTCAATCAAGAGCAATGTCTGGTCCACCCATTCTAAATCCTTAATTTTGAATGGAATTATTAATTTAGAGGGATCTTTTCCATAATGTTGGAGGGACGTGTCCCTGATTTTTATGATCATATCTGCTATTTGATTGACTAGAGAGTACAGTGTGCCTGATCTAATGGGAGCTCATCAAAGCCAGCTGGACTGGGACTGAACGAGCATGGGATCAAACTGGACCCTCTGAATGAGGCTGACGACTGGGGCCGACTGAGGGGCCGACTGAGGGCCCGACTGAGGGCCCGACTGAGGGGCTGACTGAGGGGCCAACTGAGGGGCCGACTGAGGGGCCAATGATAATGGCACTGGGATTTGTCTTTACTGCATGTACTGGCTTTTTGGGATCCTATTCTATTTGGATGCACACCTTCCTAAGCCTGGATGTAGGGGGAAGGGCCTTGGACTTCCCACAGGGCAGGGTACTTTGCCCTCTCTTAGGACTGGAAGGGGTGGAGGGGAGATTATGGAGGGGAGTGGGAGGGAAGTGGGAGGAGGGGAGGAAGTGGAACTTTGACTTGTATTATTTATAAAGTAATAATAATAATAAAAAAATTCTCCAGGTCCTATTAGGCTTATGTATCACAAACACAAGGCTATCCCAGGGGCTCATCGAGGGCCTTATCCACCCTTCTTTAAACAGATTTCTGGTGATTCCTTGAGCATCCTAAGTTTAAGTTCAGGCAATGGCCACTGCTCCACCCATACCAGCTTAGCAGGTGCCCATCTAATGGGGGGACCCTGGGGCAGTGGCCTCTACTTTTGGGGGTGAATCCAGGTGTGGGGGGTCTGCCTGATGATACCTTGCTCAGTTTTATCATCATAAAAGGTTAGGTGGTCAGTGGTAATAACGGCATCCATTTGTCCTAACAAATCTTGTCCCAGGAGGTTTGCAGACAACCCCGGGAGGATCAGAGGCCTGAACTTCCCTTTGTCTCCATCCAGCCCCACCCAAGTTATGGGACTGACCATTTCATGGGACATAGGCCCTCCCCCAACCCCCGTGATAGGCAGCCCGGTTATGAGATCCCAGGCGGTCAGAACCTCTTCCTCTCTGAGGACCGTCCTGTCAGCTCCCGTATCTGTCAGGCATTGGAATCTTTGTATCCCAAAGATCCTAGTCATATTGGGTCAGAACCCCTCTGTCATTGGAATGGTCCAGTTAACTGAAGGTGCATCTTTCCTTCCTTTGGTTAAGGGGGCTGAAAGGCGCCCCCATCTAGTTTAAAGGTTGACTTGTGATAGGTTTCCCCATTTTTCCCCCCAAATATCAAATTTGGAGCCCTTTTGTGGGCATTCCCTTTTCAAATTCCCCAGTTGACCACATTAGAAACATTTCCCAGCTGTCAGGGCTTGAGTAATAGAAGAGGCTAGGGTTTGGGTCTGGGCCTGAGGGGCCACCACAAGAGTCTGGTTGGTATGTGACTGGGTCCCAACATTCTGCGATGCCACAACCCATTCACTCATGGACCCTTCCCTAAGGCCAGCACAAGCTATCCTGGTATTTTGTTTCATACCTTCCCAGACTAGGAGCTTAGTAAATTGGTCTCTAAGTCCACTGGAGGGCAATTTTCTCTCAAGCTGGTCTGCACACGGACAATAAAGTCGGGAAGCGGCTTCCCTGGTTTTCGCATCGTGCCAGCTCCTCTAGCTTGGCCCAGGCCTTGAGGCTTGCTTGTCTAACTTGGTACCAGTACGGAGCCACAATCATGTCTTGTTGGACTCCAGTGGAAAAGCCTTCCCCAGTACCAGTCAGCATCCGATAAGTAATGGGAATTGGGGAGTCAGCTGCTCTATTGAACTCTGACCTAGTGCGACAGGCCTCCTTAAAGAAGGCAGTCCATTTAACATATTAGGATTACCCCAGGGTGGCCTTAGCCAGATCATACCAGTCTCTGGGGACACAAGGATGGTAGGCTACCTCCTGAAGGTGGGTCTTGGCCCATGGATTGTTGGGGCCATCGTCGGCCACTGCCTTTCTGGTCCTTAGCTTCCCAAGGATACCAGGCTAGTGAGAGATTAGGGCTGGGGGCAACGTTGACCAGGAAGGCTTGGAGTCAATAAGCCTTAGCCCTATAGGCCTCAGCATGCGTAGGGTTAGGATCCCCAGAGGCTCCACCCCATGTTCCTCTTTGTGAGAGTCCCAGCTTTACAGTTCCTCCCGGAAGCTGGTATATTCATTTCCTCCTGGCCTGGATGGAGCCCCCTTATTTGTTCCCTTCCCCTCTCCCATTTTATCCTTTCCAGCGCAGCTGGGGCATAAGGGCGCAGTCGCTCCTCACCACGGACAATATCTACTTCCCTTTCTGTCTTTGCCTCTGCCTGCCATATTCCTTCCCCCGGGACTGATCTTCGGTAAATTGCACCCATTTTTGACCTTCCCCCTTGTCTGTCTCCTTTTCTCCCTTTCTTTTGGTTAGTTGTTTACTTTTGGATTCTTCAGACCTCTCCCGATCTTTGGGCCTTTTCCTGCTCCTTGATGTCCCATCCCCCCCACCCTCACCCCAGCCCTTCTAGCCAGTTGGTTATTTTCAGATTCTTTGGACCTCTTCTGGTCTTTGGCCTTTTCCTTACCTGCCGTTGGGGGAGGCAGAGCAGCGGGTGAAAACAGGCCTTAAGGGCCGTAATAGTTGGATAGACTCCTAATGGTGGGGGTCTATCAAAGTGTTTTTAGGGACTCTCTGGCCAGAGTCTCCACCTGGTTCCACGTGTCCCACGAGAAAAGATTCCTGCTGGATACCCAGGGGGCCAGGGTAATTACATCCTCCTACACCTGGATCTCACTGTGGTCTGACAATTTCAGGCCTCGGGAGAGTAGCATATACCTCAGCGCCTTAAGCACTGAATCATTTTTGTGTGAAGTTGCGTTACCCATTGTGGAGTCTCAGTCACCTTGACCGACTGCTTAGCCCTGGGACCAGTCATGTCCCTATTCAGGCACCAGTTGTCGGGCCTCCTTAGCCTCATTCTCCAGGGAAAGGTGAGTGTGCTATCCTCCCATTCTGCAGCCCCACAACGCAGGACAATCAGATGCAATAGGGAGTCAAGTCAAAGCGGGAGCTCAGCTCATTACTGTGAGTGTCAGCTTATCTAGTGTGACATCATATGGGCTGATGTGATGCGGGGGGTACCTTCAGCCAATGAGAGCCAGACAAGCCCTCCTCTGGCTGGAGGGGCGTCTACCTAGAGTTTGCTGTCTCATCCTCACTCAGTAGCTTTGAGACTATCCTTCAAACTCGAGCCAGGCTTCTCTTTGTCCTACAGGCTTCCACGCACGGGCCCTGAGATGATTTGGGCCCAACACTGATCTTGGGGTAAACTCAGAGATTGGTAGGATTTTGTGACTGGATCTTGGGCTTTTTTTTTTTTTTTTTAATGTAGGGCCGGGCCTGACTACTTTCCTACCTCAAGGGGCTGGAATCTGTCATTATAGCTATTAGAGGAGTAGGGTGCGTGGGGGAGGGGCAGTTAGCTATTCATACTGCAAGGGGCTAAAACTGAGTGCTGAGGTTAAAGGCATGTGCTACTACAGCCTGGAATCCCATATTCCTGAAAACCGCCTCACTGATTTCCAAGTGGCTGTACATGTTTACACTTCCACAAGCTATGGATGAGTGTTTCCCTTGCTCCACATCCTCGACAGCATGAGCTGTCACTTGCTTTGTTGGTCTTAGTTACTTTAATGGTATAAGATAAAACCCAAAGTAGTTTTGATTTGCATATCCTTGGTGGCTAAGGATGTTGAACACTTCTTTAAGTGTTTCTCAGTTATTTGAGTTTCCTCTCTTTAGGAATTTTGTTTAGATTTGTACCCCATTTTTAATTGTGTTATTTGTTTTCTTGGTATCTAGTGTTTTTTAGTTCCTTATATATTTTGGATATTAACCCTCTATTGGATGTGGAGTTTGTAAAAATCAATTCCCATTTTGTATGCTGCCACTTTGTCTGAAAGATGATGTCTTTTGCCTTACAGAAGCTTTTCAGTTTCATTAGGGTCACATTATTGTTAATCTTAGCGACTGTGCTAATGGTGTTCTGTTCAGAAAGGCTTTTCTTGTACCAATGAGTTTAAGGCTATTCCCTGCTTTCTTCAGATTCAGTATATCTGGTTTTATGTTGTAGGTCATTGATACATTTGGAGTTGAGCTTTATACAGGGTGATAAGTATCTATTTACATTCTTCTACGAGCAGCTGTTCAGTTTATCCTGCACCATTTCTTGAAGATGCTGTCTGTGGGATGTCCTTTTGTATATGTGTTCCATTTATTGGTTGATGAATAAAGCTGTTTCAGACAATGGCTTAGCAGAGTAAAGCCAGGCAGGAAATCCAGATAGAGATAGAGAGAGAGTAGGTGGAGTCAAGAAGGTGCCATATAGCTGCTGAAGGAGAAGGATGCGGGCACTTTACCAGTAGGCCCGCAGTCTCATAGTGATACACAGACTAATAGAAATGGGTTACATCTTATGTAAAAGCTAGCTAAGAATATGTCTAAGCTATTGGCCAAGCAGTGTTATAATTAATTTACTTTCTGTGTGATTGTTTGGATCTGGGAGGTCAGGAAAAGCAAGAACAGTCTCTGTTTCCAGCTGTCTTTTTTTTCAGTATGTATTTCTGGCTTGTCAAAAAGTCAGATGTCCATAGGTATGTGGATTTAGGTCTGGGTCTTCAGTTTGATTCCATTGATCAATGTGCCTGCCTTTTGTCAATACCATGCTGTTTTTTATTACTATATCAATGTAATACAACTTGAAATCCAGAATGGTGATACCTCCAGAATTCTTTCATTATTCAGGATGGTGGTCAGTTGGAACCTCCAGCTAGTCCCTGCATGGTCTGGGAAGCCCCATTCTTGTCTCTCTATCTCTCCAAACTCCACCCACTCAGAGAGTCTCTGAACAAAGCAAAGGTACCAAAAGGTCCAGTTCCAAATTCCTGGTGGCTATTGCAGCCTCCTCCCCTGAGGTTGCCAGTCACTCAAACCCCTGTCTAAGTGCTCAGCTCAGCTTTTGACCAGACTTGAACACAAATCCAGGTTGTGGCAGACACATCATTGCCCCTCGCCTACAACCCATAAAATCTCCCTGCTTTCATTTGGGGATGTGACTCCCCTGGCCCCAATCTTTGGGAATTGCATAGTTCAAATATACCCGTTGTTATACTTCTTCAGTTTGATTTGAACTGTCTTACTGCATCTGTGAAGGGGGTAAGTGGGAGAAGGGAGAAAACCTCTTAGATGGTTTTAGTTATCCTAGGTTTTTTATATTTTCAGTATGAAGCTGAAATTTGTCCTTTTGGGATCTGTAAAGAAGTGTGTTGGCATTTTGATGGAGATTTCATTGAATCTGTAGGTTGCTTTTGGTAGAATGACCATTTTTACTATATTAATCCTACCAATCTATGAGCATGGGAGATCTTTCCATCTTCTCCTATCTTGAATTTTTTCAAATCTTAAACATTTTTATTAGACAAATCTTTCATTTGATTGATGAGAATTATCCCAAGACATTTTATATTATTTGAGGCAATTGTGAAAAGTATTGTTTCCCTGATTTTTTTCTCAGGCTGTTTGTCATATTGTGTATAGGAGAGCCACTCACTTTTGTGAGTTACTTCGGTATCCAGCTACTTTGCTGAAAGCGTTTATCAGCTGTAGGAGTTCCCTGTGGAGTTTTAAGGTCATTATGATACCATCTGCAAATACAGTTTGACTTTTTCCTTTCCAATTTGTATCCCCTTGATCTCTTTTAGTTGTCTCATCGCTCTAGCTGAGACCTCAAGTCCTATATTAAATAGGTATGAAGAGAGTGGACAGCCTTGTCTTGCTCCCGATTTTAGTGGAATTGCTTTGAGTGTCCACTTAAATTGATATACGCTATAGGTTTGCTGTAAACCACCTTTAGTATGTTGAGGTATATCCCTGGTATCCCTAATCTCTTCAATACTTTTATCCTCAAAGGCCTTTTCTGCATCTAATGAGATGATTATATGGTTTTGTCATTCAGTTTGTTTTACATGTGTTGAAACATTCCTGCATCTCGGGAATGAAGCCTACTTGATCATGATTGTTAAGATATGGCATGAGAGGCACCTTTGTGGCATCCTATAGTGGGTTGGGTCCAAACAATGGTGGGTGACAAAATGTGCCATGCAGCTTGAGTGTGGAGAGAGAGGAGGCTTGGTATTTCCATTTCAGATTCCCACATTGCAGGCCCAGCTGTCCGCACTGAGTGAAAGGCAAAGATTTGTTATAGGTGTGAGGGTAGGATCTCTGTGTGGGGATATACTGTTGTGCCCCTTGGTGAGCGGCAGAACTGCATAAATCTGCGGCTCCTTCCCATCGCAGTCCCAGACACCACCTGGGGCTGAGTGGCACAGGTGCACTGGTCACATGGTTGCATACAGCAAAGATGGAGGTTAGGTCATTTGACCTGCACTTTTATGCCCTTAGTCAAGATGGTGGTCATCACGTGTTTGCCCATAGCAAAGATGGCAGTGAGGTTATCTGACCTGCCCTTAGCCAAGATGTTGCCTGCCCACGTGTTGCAAGACATGGAGAAACCACATGTTTTTTTAGATCAGGGTTTCTCTGTAGCTTTGGTGCCTGTTCTGGAACTAGCTATTGTAGACCAGGCTGGCCTTGAACTCACAGAGATCCGCCTGTCTTTGCCTTGCTAGTGCTGGGATTGAAGGCTTGTGTCACCACTGCCTGGCCAGTTGTGCAAATTTTAAATGTACCCAAATAACAAGAAAGACATACAGGATGTGTAAAATATACATTCAAAACAGCTAGAATCATATCTACGTGGTCACACCTTTTACATATTCTTTCATACATGAAATAGAAAGGAAACCTCCCCAGATAATGCTGTCAGCCTGCAGTCGTGCAAGAAAGAGGGACCCGCCCTCCAGGGCTGGATGGCGCAGTAGCAGACGTGGCAGAGACAGAACTCCGCGAATAGTGGGGATAGGGTAGATAGAAAAGAGAGACATTTTGAACGGGAGAGTTAAACAGAACTTTCCTGCCCCAGATAGGCTTAGCCACAGTGGGAGGCAGCAGGAGGCTGCTGGCAGGACAGAGTTTAGCATGGCTGGATCATACGCCAGGAAGGAGAGGCAGACAGACAAGCAAAGAGAAAAGGGACTAAGAGTAGAGGCCACACTTCCAACTACCAGATGACTGGCGGAATGTAGACTGATGATAAGCAGCTATGCGGTTTGAGTTTTGAAGGTGGGGGGGCACAGTTTTTGTGAGTGAAGTAGAAATGAAAAAGTCCAAGAGACTGAACTCCGTGTCCCAGAGGTTCAGCATGGACCATGGCTCAAGCTGGCCTTAGGTTATCACCTACAAGGTCCAGGGGCATAGGGGACGGTCGGGCACAAGCCATACCCCTACGTTATCACCTGAGGTCGGAGGCCAAAGGGCTTTAAGCCTGAGAGAAATGTGGCTGCTCGGTACTGGACTTTGTGAGTGAGGAACCACAGCCAAGACAAATGCTCACTCATGGAAGCATGGCCAGAGGTAGGGGAAGGAAGGGGTGTACCATTACTGTCGATTTTGCTGCTGTTGGATGTATAATTCCAGCCATTTTGAGTTGGAAAAGTGACCAGATAGGAGGGTTCCGGGATCCCTTGTCCTCCTCAGCTGCGAGAGAGACCCTGCCAAGTTTTTCATGGCACTATTATTAAGATATGGCATGAATGAGGACCTTGGTGAGTCCAGTGAGGACCCTGTGACAGCAGTTGACAGAATATGACATGCAGAAAGAGCTTGAGTGTGGAGTTTTTTTGAGATAAAGGGAATGGGAACGGAAAAGAAAACGAGAGTCAGAGAGAAAGAGGGGGGAGAGGGAGAGAGGGGCTAAGACTGGCTTGCTAAAGGGACCTTTGCACCTGTGTACAAATCAGGACCTGCTTGCCATGCGCAAAGGGGTGACAGTGCCAGATTCCGAAGGGGTGCCAGGATACTAGCAATGGTGGGTGATCTTTTTGATGTATTCTTGGATTTGATTTGTAAATATTTTATTGAGAATTTTGCACCTATGTTCACAAGAGAAATTGGGTCTAAAATTCTCTTTGTTGTTGTTGTTTTTTTTGGTTTTTCGAGACAGGGTTTCTCTGTAGCTTTGGAGCCTGTCCTGGAACTCGCTCTTGTAGACCAGGCTGGACTCAAACTCACAGAGATCCGCCTGCCTCTGCCTCCCAAGTGCTGGGATTAAAGGCGTGCGCCACCACCGCCTGGCTCTTTGTTGGGTCTTTATATGGTTTGAGTATCAGGGTAACTGTAGCCTCATAAAACAAATTGAACAATGTTCCTTCTGGTTCTATTTTGTGAAATAATTTGAGGAGTACTGGCATTAAGTCTTCTTTGAAAGTCTGGTAGAGTTTGGTGCTAAAACCATTTGGCCCTGGACTTTGTTTGATTGGGAAACTTTTAAATTACTGGTTCCATTTCACTAGTGGTTATAGGTTTGTTTAAACTGCTTATTTCATGTTGATTCAACTTTGGTTGAATTGAATTGGCAACTGAAACATATCAAGAAAATTGTCCTTTTTTAGAATTATTTTTCAGTTGGGTAGAGTACAGGTTTTTAAAATATGTCCTTAATGTTCTTTGTATTTCCTTGGTGTCTGTTGTGATGTTCCTTTTTGTTTTATTCTCATTTTGTTAATTAGCATATTCTCTACCTTTTAGTTAATTTGGAAAAGGGTTTGTCAATCTTATTGATTTTCTCATTTATTCTTTGTATTTTTGTTTGTTTCTATTTTACTGATTTCACTCCTGAGTTTATTTCTTGATGTCTACTCCTTTTGGGGTGTGAGTTCTTTTTGTTCTAGAACTTTCAGGTGTGCTGTTAAGTTACTGGTATGAGATCTCTGTAATTTTTTTTAATGAAGGCATTTTGTGCTATGAACTTGCCTCTTAGGACCACCTTCATTGTGTCCCGTAAGTTTGGGTATGTTGTGCATTTATTTTCATTCAATTCTCAAAAGTCCTTAATTTCTGTCTTGACCCATTTCATTCAGTTGTGCATTATTCATGAGTGTGTAAACTTTCTGTTGTTGATATGCAGATTAAAATTTGTGGTGGTCTGTCAGAACTCAGACCAGGAATGGGATGTGGGTGCTTTTGAGGAAACCTCAAGAGTTTTGTGATCTCAGATTTTTCAAAAACAAGGAATTTGTTCTCGGAATGTGTTTTTGTTCTCCTTCCAGGGGTGGGGGATAGGAATGTGTTTACTTCAGATTACTCATTATTCTTTTCTGTTCAATAATTTAAATTTCTGAATTTAAACATTCAATGAAATGTTTAAATATCCTTTAAATGCCTCTATGGAAAAACATGTTTTTGCCACATGCAGTTTATCCTTGTGCAACTCATTAGAACTTTACTCATGTGAACTTTTTCTTTTTTGAATATATTACTCTTTTCTCACTTTTTCTTTTTTGTTTTATTTTGAGACAAGCTTTCTCTGAGTCAACCTGGCTGCCCTGAAACTTGCTTTATAGACCAGACTGGCCTTGAACTCAGAGATCCACCTGCTTCTGCCTTTCTAGTGCTGGGATTGAAGATGTGTATTACCACTGCTCAGCTCATGTGATCTTTCTTAGCCCTCAGAGTATAAATTGCCCAATGCTCTGAATAAAAATGGTTAATGCATGAGACTATAGTCTGCCTCATTAATTGGCTTCATTCTCCCAGGTCCCATTGCCACTGTGGTCAGACAGGATGCAGTTTTCTTCTATCTGTTGAGACTTGCTTTGTATCCAACCAAGTACATGTTCAATTTGAGAAAGTTCCATGAGGTGCTGAGAAGTGTGTGTGTGTGTGTGTGTGTGTGTGTGGTGTTTTGTTTCTGTGTGAACTGTTTGGTAAATATCTGTTGGGTCCCTTTGGTTTATAACATCAGTAAGCTTCAGCATTTCTGTTTACTTTCTGCTTAGATGACCTGTCTATTGGCAAGAGTGGATTATCAAAGTCTCCCACTAGGAGTGTGTAAGGATCAATATGTGATTTAAGCTATAGTAGTGTTTCTTTTATAAATTGGGTATCCTTGTATTTGGTGCATAAATGTTAAAATTGCAATGTCTTCATGGTGGGTTTTTTCTTTGATGAGTATGTAATATCCTTCCCCATCTCTTCTGATTAGTTTTGGTTTGAAGTCTATTTTGTCACATATTAAAATGGCTGCACCAGCTTGCTTCTTAGGTCCATTGGCTTGGAATATCTCTTTTCATCCTTTTATCCTGAGGTGATGTTAACGTGTGTTTCTTGGATGTAGCTGACTTCTGATTTCACATCCACACTGTTAATATGTGTCTTTTTCTGGGAAATTGAGACCACTGACGTTGAGAGGCATCAGTGAGCAAGGCTTATGCAGGTTCCTGCTTTTGTTGTTGTCACGGTGATGTGGCTCCCCTTTTTGATTTCCTGGTCTGGAATTATTTATTCCTTGTTTTCCTGGGTGTGGTTAATCTCTTTAGGTTGGAGTTCTCCTATAGGACTGGATTTGTAGCTAGATATTGCTTAAATTTAGTTTTATCACAAAATGCTTATTTTTTCCATCTATGGTGATTAGAAGTTTTGCTGGGTATAGCAATCTGGGCTAGCATCTGTGGTTTCTTAAAAATCTGTATCACTTCTGTCCACTTCTGGCTTTTAGAGTCTCTGTTGAGAAATCAGATGTTATTGTAATAGGTCTGCCTTTATATTTTGTCTTTTACCTTTGCAGCTTTTAATATTCTTTGTTTTATACATTTAGTCTTTTATTATGTGATGACTGATAGTTTATTTGGTGTTCTGTGTGTTTTTTGTACCTTGATAAGCATCTCCTTCTTTAAGTTATAGAAATTTCCTTCTATGATTTTGTTGAAAATATTCCCTGTGCCTTTGACAAGGAGTTCTTCTTCTATTAGGATTCTTAAGATTTGGTCTTTTCATAGTGTCTCAAATTTCCTGGTGCTATCATTTCAGATTTAACACTTCCTTTGACTGAGGAATCTATTTCTTCTATTGTGTCTTCAATGTCTGAGGTTTATCTGTCTCTTATATACTGTGGCTTGCCTCAGTTTGAGTTTCTAAACTTTCCATTTCCAGATTTATTAGTCTGATTTTCTATATTGATTCTATTTCCACTTTCAGGTCTTGAACTGTTTTATTAATTTCCTTCCACTGTTTGTGCTTTCATAGATTTAAGAGATTTATTAATGTCCTCTTTAAGAATCCCTATAATATTTTCAAAGGCTATTTTAAGGTCTTTTTTTGGTTTTCAGCTATGTTGCAATACTTATGGCCTGCTGTTGTAGAATTACTGGATCTGTTGAAGATGTATTGCCCTGGCTGTTTGTGTTTTTACACTAGAATCTAGACATCTGGGTTTGGGAAGACTATGATTCTAAGTACTGATACCTGGTTTGGTCTTTGTTTAGTTAGTGATTTGGTCCTTGTTTTTTGTTGCCCTCTCTGGTTCTTATGAGTGTGTGATGACTGTGTGTAGCCTGGTAGGAAATTCTTCTGAGATTCTGATAGATTGGTATTCTAGGCAAAATGTTTCTAGAAATTGGAAGCTGACATTTAGGGATAGGAATGGGCTAGAGGAGGGCTTAGAGGGTCCACAGGAAGGAGGAAAGCAGGTGTTCCACCAGGATCTGCTTAGTTTCCTGGAATCACGGCAAAGAGTGACAAACAGCCACAACAGGTGATCTGCTACGGAGCTTGGGGTAAGCCTTGGGGGTTGGTTTTGGAGGAGCTGAGGGAGAGGTGAGATCTGCAGTTAGTCTACTTGCTTCCCTGGCTGGAGTCTCTGCAATCTTTTTATCTACAGTTAAATGTGAGGGTAAGAAGGAACTTCATTGGCACTGGGGAGGTGGCTCACAACCACCTGTAACTCCAGTCCCGGGAGATCTGTTGCCCTCTTCTGACCTTGGTGGGCCCAAGCATGCACATGGTGCACAGACATATGTGAAGGCAACACACCCACGCATATAACATATCAAAAAATAAGATGGAAAAGCTTATGCTCAGTGCTTGGATAAGTGAACAACACAAAGCAGCCTTTAGTCTTTTACTCCTACTTTATATATGAGGAAAATGAGGTTCAGAGGGTAAATTCTCCTAGAAAAATGGCAGGCTGGAATACAAACACAGGTTTGACTAAACATTGAAAAAAAGGATTAGGAGTGAAATATTCTGCTCTTGAAAATGTAGTTAGTATAATTTTAGCCTCTTTGTCAAATATGAGGTGTTGATAGGTTTGTGGATTAATATCCGGGTCTTCGATTCGATTCCATTGGTCAACATCTCTGTATTTATGCCAATACCAAGCTGTTTTCATTACTGTAGCTCTGTAATAGAGTTTGAAGTCAGGGATGGTAATGCCTCCGGCAGTTCCTTTATTGTATAGGATTGTTTTGGCTATCCTGGGCTTTTTGTTTTTCCATATAAAGTTAGTTATTGTTCTCTCAAGGTCTATGAAGAATTTTGTTGGGATTTTGATGAGGATTGCATTGAATCTATAGATTGCCTTTGGTAGAATTGCCATTTTTACTATATTGATCGTACCAATCCAGGAGCATGGGAGATCCTTCCATTTTCTGGTATCCTCTTCAATTTCTTTCTTCAAGGTCTTAAAGTTCTTGTCAAATAGATCTTTCACTTCCTTGGTTAGTGTTACCCCAAGATACTTTATGCTATTTGTGGCTATTGTGAAAGGTGATGTTTCTCTGATTTCCCTCTCTGTTTCTTTATCCTTTGTGTA
>PVIU01021512.1:0-31404 GCA_004026605.1 Ondatra zibethicus
AATGTCAGGGAAGCTACACACACAAAGTCCGACAACATGGCTGTGTAAACAGCATACGAAAAATGATGATTCCAAAAGACATGCTAACATGGGCCCCCAACTCTAGATGCAGAAGTATGGGCAACTAAGGAATGATGAGAGTGGAAGAAATTGTATTCTCCAGAAAAGAGTGCCCCGATTATCCGATACCAAATGCTCAGCCATGAAATTACATACTCTGTGTCCAAAGTAGGGGTCCAAGTTAAGTCTGTTTTTACCTTTCCCATATCTTGTTTAGGCAGTCATGTTGTTGAGACTTCAGCATGTATGTGTGTGTAACAGCCATTCAAGTAAAAGAGACCATGAGTTCAGGAGTGAGTAAGGGGGAATACATGGGAGGGGTTGGAGGAGAAAAGAGGAGGGAAGAAATGAAGAAATTAAATGTTAATTTCAAAAATGTATTTTAAAATGTGATAATATTCAGTGCTGGGAACTGTGGCGAGAATAGTTAAATGCTATTGTGTTTTGTTTGCTTGTTATCCATACTCTTTTTAAAAATTAGCTTTTAAAGTTGCCATACTGCACATTGGGTTTCATGGCTGCCTCTCTGTAGCACCTCCTCTTACTGGGCTCACTACCCATGGTTATAGACTCTTAAGAGAGTGTGCCTAGCCTCTGTTAGGACAAACAAGATGTCTATTATCTTTGACAAAGGGACTCTAAGGAATCCGTCTAAATGAAAGTGTCTTTGCACTGAAGAATTATTTGCACAGACACACAATTTAAATATCCAAGTAAAATGTAAATTCATTAAAGTATGATCTTGGAGGTGCATTTGCCTCCCATTTCCACAGTATCCAGCTTCAAATTCATTATTCACGGAATTTCTTAACTATACAACTTCAGTGCCCTTTACTTCTTTTGCCTTGATTTACTGACAGAAAAAATTTCAAGATCTGTAGAAACTCAACTTACTAACATTTTGCTTGTGTCACTGCAATTGTCAATTATTTGAGGGAATTTCAAAAATTTTATGCAGCCATTCAATTCGTCTCTACCCTTAATACTGGTGATCTCTTTCTCGGTCTCAACAAAGACGGTTTTATGTTTGCACACCTCTGGTCTTTTCTGTCTTTATCCTCTTTCTCTCGTACTCTCCTTTGTTCTCCTGGGATTTTGGATGGTAGTTTTGTTCTACATTGCAGGCAAAGATATGCAGCTGTGACATAACATGTGTTTCTGTTGCTGTGGCAAATGCTAAGACAGCAGGCCAAAGGGTGGGACGGGAGATTCCAGTGCATCAACCTGTGGTAACATCATGATAGGAGACTACAATGGAGGAAAATTTCTCACTTTATGACTGATAGGAAGTCAGGGAGAAATAGGAAGACTCCAGGCAAATTTTGCAGAGAAATCCTGTCTGGTGGGCATTTTCTAAGACACTGATCTATGTGATATCCATGCGTGCCAAAAGATGAACAGCTCCCATACCATATGTGGGTGAGTTTAAGGAGCCATTACAAGGGAAAACTTTATTTTCTTAAAATTACTGTTCCTCTCTTTCTGATATTATTGTTTTGAATGTCCAATAACTATGAGGTCATCTAAATATATGATTATGAATCAGCCAATTAGAAGATTGTGGGTACTGGCGATTCTTCTGCTTTTATTGTGCTAATTTTGAATATAAATGTGGGTATGTAAAATATTATTGCAACTCTGAATATTCCAGTGAACACATTTCTACCTGTTAATAACCATAAACAGACATGATACATTCTTCTGGATACCTGCATTTGGATTAACAAAACAAGTAAGTTTCTATTCGATGACAACTAAATGTTGTTGGCAGCATTTCCATCATACGCTCTATTTATTGCACTTTCTTGAGTTGTCATACATTCAGGTTTATAATGTTGGCTGTCTTCTGTGCTATTCTGGGAGTTGGTTATTAAATATATATTCAATTAAAAGTTTAAAGTAAAAGATCTAATACATACGTTAATAATCATATTTTATAATTAAGAATGTAAGGATTGTTCATGATACATGTGATGTAAAATATTGAATAAGTGAAAGTAACTAACCCTCAAGCTGGATTTCCATCCTCAGGACTCCCAGGCTGGATGTCGAGGCATGAATCTGTTATCCAGTCAGTCCTATGGTGCGGTGGGAGGCACAGACAGGCTAGGTAGCCTACAGCATCCTGTACAGTGCCTACACATTAGAAGAGAGACTGCCACAGCAAGGTGTAAGGTGAGGAGTGATTCCTGAATGCTGCCCTCTGAACTCCACTGCACACGATGCCACACCCCTCATGCCATGCAATAAATAAAAGTTTTAAAATTAAAAAAAATAAAAATTGTATTTAAAATATAACATTTAACAATTTTAATCTACTTGACTCTTTTTCCTGCTCTTGGGACCTTTTTCCTTCTACTCATTGCCTCATCCAGCCCTGATATGAGGATTTGGGTCTAGTCTTATTGTTTCTCGTTGTGCCATGTTCACTAGATATCCCTGGAAAGTTTGCTCTTTTCTGAAGGGAAATGAAGTATGAGTAGATGTTGGGGAGAGGGGAGTTTGAACTGGGAGGAGTAGAGGAAGGGGAAACTGCCACTGGGAAATATTGTATGAGAGAAAAACCAGACAGGAGTCACACTTTTTCTCAATTTTAACATTCTGAGAAAATGTCATGCTTTACAGTTGTAGTATGTTTAGATAAATGGATTATAAAATGAGTTTTTTCTTTTAATTTTCTGTATTTTCTACATTTTCTCTCTGGAACTTCTTGACATTTGTCATCTGCAAAAGAAAAAAACTATCTTTCAAATAGAAAGAAAAGGAAAATCCAGTCAGTTGTTGTTTTCAAACATATATTTATTTTAGATCTTTTATTTTATTGCTTTCTGTGTTCTTAAGCTTTCGTTAATGTTGGTTTAAACAATGAGAGGTATCTTACCCTAATACACAAAATCTTTGTCCTCAGGACCAGGCTGCATGGGGAGGCTGCACTCATTCAAAAACATAATGCCAAAGTGTATAACACTGATCCAAGGAGCAGGGGAATTAGTCAGCGCCATTGGACAAAGACAATTCGTTCATACATAGTCAGGAAGCCGCTCACTGGAATATGAACAAAAATTCCTTATCTTTGGTAAGTCTGTGGCTTATTTACTAGTGCAGACTCGGAGAAAAAGAGGCAGCTAACAAGCTGTGAAAGCCTTCAGCTGCTTCACTCTTTACAGTACAGTGCTTAAACATTGCAAGAAAACCCCAATTTGCAAAGTTACACTGCCATTGTAATTTCTGCATATTTAATAAGCCTTGGCTACTTTAACTGAAAAGTGGAGTTTTTCACGGAATGCTACCCCTTTCATTACTGCATGCATCTTAGATTTAATTTGGCATGGGACACACCAACCTTGGCTCCCGGAGACAAGGTTAGAACCTGTAGTGCATGAAAATGAGCTTCTTTCAAACACTTTCTTCACTCCCTCCTCATTCTGTGTCAGCTCTGAAGAGAGCACAGGGAATGAGAATGATTCTTTCTCTTAGCGTGACAGAAAATTTTTAGTCTTATTGCAAATATTTTTCTTTTTAGAAAAGAGAGGATTGTATTGTCTCTACCTGTACTCCCTTTGCAATGTTATCAAGGCAGGACTTCTTAATGCATTAAAAACAAAACAGCGTAAAATAAAGGAAAGAAATGTTAAAACAAAACAGTGACTGCAGAGGGCTTATGTATTTTGAGTAAAATTGTTATTATTTAATGCATGGTCTTTGAGATTTTGTTTTTCATAGAAATTCAGACAGGTCTTATTATGATAAAATATATTCTTTGGCTTGCTATCCCCAAACCTTAATACTATTTTGAAAATTTTCAGATGTGTTTCACAGAATCATTTTCAGTCTAATTTAAGATATGAAAAAATGCAATTTTCTCTGTGCCATTCACTGCATTGCCCCCTTTCCTGAGGGATACTAACAAATTATCTGCACTTATGGTGCAGATAGATGGACTTTATATATTTTCGGGAGTGTCTTTACTAAAATTAACTTTATTTTAAAAGTTTGTATTATGATTTACCTGAAAAGTATTGCTTAAATGTCACTAAAATTGGTTTAACAAAAATTATGTTATGTAATGAATTCATTATGTAATGAAGCCCTATATTATATGTAGTAAATCTAGCTTAACAGCAAGTGAGTTTACTGACCCCCATCACTAGTGGTTCTAGGCACAGGTCAGACTGATAGCAGAGCTGTATGTCAGGGATAAAGCAAGATTCTGAAGATTTAGTGTTGGTTTCAGACAGGCTAGCCAGTCATCTCCTCCTGTAGTATGAGGTGAGCAGGCCTGCTTTTTGTCCCAGCCACATGGCTCCCGGCCGCCTGGCTAGCTTATCCCCCAAAATAACCACACAGAAATTGTATTAATTAATTACTGCCTGGCCCATTATATCTAGCCTCTTCTTGGCCAACTCTCACATCTTGATCTAACCCATTTCTACCAGTCTGTGTTCACCACAAGGTCGTGGCTTACCAGGACCTAACCAGTGTCAGTCTCAGACAGGAGTTTCATGGCATCTGCCACACTGCCCTTCTTCCCAGCATTCCGTTCTGTCTACTCTGTCTACCTGATTTCTGCCATATCAAAAGGCCAAGGCAGTTTTTTTATTCACCAATGAAAGCAACACAAATACAGAAGAACCTCCTACACCACCCTCCCTATGCTTCCTTCATCCACTGCCTTTTGGGGATCGAGTCTTCTCTCTTCTGACACTATGAGAAATCGTTTTGTGATTAATTCTCTTTGGTTTCTCACCATGGCTTGTGCACCTGTAACCTGCAACTGTGTGTCTCAAATTAAAACACCCAGGCTTTCCAGTGTCGCTCTCTGATAAATAGAGCTTATTATAAGCCCAGCAAACTGATAAAATGTACTCACAAGGGCAGAAAATGGGTAGAGGAACATTCTTCCCAACTGCAGTTACCTGACAAAGAGGGCATGAAAGAAATTATACACATTTGATACAACTCCAACAAATGTTGTTTGTAGGTAAATTTTACTAAATATGAATAATTGTGTATATATAGTCTAAGATGAGGTTATGATTGTGGTTTGTGTGTGGTGTGTGCTTGTATATGTGCATGTATGCATGTTGCAGGACATGTGTGGAGGTTAGGGGACAATGTTCAAGGTCAGGTCTCTCCTTCTGTCTCCTAGGCTAACAACTGAACTAGGGTTATCAGCTTGGCAACAAGTACCTCTCCTCTCTGAGCCGTCTCGCCAGCCCAGATAATAAACCTTAAATGTGACTGGGACCAGAAGGTGGTTTTGCCTGATATCCTGAATACTTCCCATCATTATAGATGAGAAAGGTTATGTTATCTAGGTAACTATTACTGCCTGGGCTGTAACTAAGTTATGGTAAAAGACATCTTTTTGATCAGATAGTTCTGTGTACTGTTTGCTTATGGATAGCTGGCTGGTTTTTTTTTTTAATTAAACACGTTAACTTAAGTACCTTATAAAGAACAAAATGTTCTCAGAAATTCCAAGAAGGGTAACTAACCAGCATCTGATTTTTGTTTCCAGAGGCTAGGCAGTGTATCATTTACTACATGAATAGGGCAGTTTTTAGTTCCTGAAACGATGATATATTGAAGGCACATGGAGTTTGGAATATCTGTAGCAGAGTATTTTGTTGTCAAAATTGGCCCAAAAGTATGCTCAGTAAGGGTGCCTTCTGACCTAGTGACTAAAAGGATTCAGAAATTCTGTTTATCTGACAGTTGAGGCCTCAGTTACTACCTGGGTCATCATGATATGGAGGAAGGTCTGTAGACAAGGAAAGTGGGGATATGAAAACTTGTTTTCACATTTGCCAATATTTGTCTAATAATAAATATCATCATTGTTGAAAAATATATTGCATGGTGCCAAATTATATATTTTCACAAAACAATGTGTTTAGTTGCCTTTATGGTTGGAATAAAATATAGTTTATTAGACATTTTTGATATTCTGAAAAGCAACCACAATAAAAAGTTTAGGGCTTTTTAAAAAAGAATCATCTTTCCCAAAGATGTATACTTTAGTAAGGTTTTAATTTTACCTCCATCAAGAAATCATATTCTTAAAATAAGAAAATGGACATTTTCCTTCAACAGATTGGAATGAGGAAAACTGTAAGGGCTTAGAATTTGGAAAAGAAAATGAAGCACTGGCTGTAGATATGATAGGCCCTCCTCTCCATCTGGTGGTAACATTAGTGTAAATAAGAAATTGTTGAGCTGGATAATTTAATTGAAAAGCAGATGATGCTGTCTTTCCTACTGACCAGGGTCTATTCCAAGTCCTCCTTATCATAAGCACAAAATGTACTGAAGGAAATAAATAGGTTAGCAAACCTCCAGTGCAATTAAATTCTCACATGTAGGACAGTAAGCTTAGCCCTTGTCTTCCAGAGTTTTAAAATTACCCCAGTGAACTAATGGCAACTTTTAATGAGACATGAACAGGGAACATACAAATTCTGTAAGATGGGAAATCAGAGAGCTATGGCAAAATCATTGCTCTGCTACACATAGGCTTACTCCATTTGATCTTAATGAAGCATGGCCACTTTCTGTGTTCCTGCATTTAATTTTACTTTCTGTGTGTGCTGGTTTCACCTTCCCAGGGATAAAGAGATGCGTGCATTCCAAAGGGATGAATCAATAAAAGAGGAAAAACATCTTTCTGGTACCAGACTAAACATGAGACAGAGAAAAGAGAAGTAAGAAAACATGGGTGAAAGACCAGGGAATCATAAATCATAAATCAGAACAATTTAGACCTGTTGTTTATAAGTCATGTGACTTTGGGTAGATTATTATGCTCTCAATTGTGTAATCTATAAAATGTAAGAAGTAATTTATAGAACCTAACTTAATTTTCTACTGTGGTAGATAAATTTTTAAAGGACTGCAAAGCTTCAAAAGCTCATATTAGGAATCAAGCCCCTTTCTCTAAGTTGTCACTTAAAACTGACAACTGCTTCTTAGATTTCATACTGAATAGCAATAAGCAGGCGATTTTGAATCTTAGAACAAGTGAAGAGCTTAAATGCACTTAGAATCAATGGGCACAGAGGATGGTTTTGGGAACAATGTCATTTCAGTTCATTAATTTCTATTTATCCATTCCTCTTCACCCCTAGCTTGTTTTCTTAGCAGAACTGTCAATTAAGCAGCTGTGACATTATAACCTGCATGAGTTCCATCAGCATTTGTATTTTTGTGATTGTTTCATTTTTAGCTCTCTGTTCCTATATACCCTGAGATAGCTTCTATGACCAGTAAGAACTAGATAATTTTGGAGAATGTATATTCGCTGTTTTCTCTAACTGTTCTAAGAAAGTTACAGAGCAGGTGTCATATTGATTGTCATTTTGCACTTTGTCTTAGGCCACAGTCAGTGAAGGACAGAGTCAGGGTTCAAGTTTTCCAGGGTTTTACTGTCTTCTCTATCTTAAGAGGCAGCATGGCACAGTGGTTGTCAGTAATGATAGAAGCTAATGCAAGTAAAATGTCCTATATGACAGGAGATGTTTTATGTGCTTTGTTATATATATTAACTCCCATAATTATCCTACATCACAAATCTATAGTGCAAATGCTATTAATGTCCCTTTGAGGGATGGAAAACTAGATATGGAGGAGTAGGGCATTTCTCCAGTCACACAGCTACTAAGTGCTGAGCGCTTGGCGCTGGACCTCTGAGTGTGGAGTGTAGCCTGTAATCCCTGCTTCACACCATGATACTCCACAGGCTTTCTCTCAGGCGCTCACTCTCCAAAAAACTTTGATGATATCCTGCTTCTTAGGAAAGCAGTGTTTCTGGAATATTTTTATGAATATCGTTTCTGGAATATCGTTCTAACTAATTCATGTATTCTGATTTCCTTACAAAATGAAGAATGGTTTCTATCAATGCAAGACTAAGGTTAATGAAATAAGGGGAAAGGGTTTGGGGATTGGTTAATGAAGACAATGGTTATGGTGAGAATGTGGTAGTTGGGCCTGCTTATCTTTTAGTAATGACATGGCCAAAATAAAGAAAATGTATTCTTGAGTGAAGCTGAGAATTTTAATCTTTCTCTCTTCTCCCTGTACCAGTGTGCATGTGTGTGCATATGTCTGTGTGCATGTTTGAAGGCATGTGAGTTGATGTCAGAGGACAACTTTGAAAGTTGTTTTTTTCTTCTCTCATGTGGGTCCTGGGATAGAAATCCAGGTCCTCAAGCTTGCCTGTAAATAACTTTATCTATTGAGCTCTCTCACCAGCCCCATTTTGTAATTTTATCCATGTTTTTATTGTCTCGGACATTACTTTATCCATCTTCCTTGTGATGATCCTTTAAGAAATAATCCAGGTATCAACACACATAAGAAATCTGTTCATCTTTTGATAGGATTTTTGTCCAATGGTTTCCCAAAGAATATTTGCAAACATTTCCCAATCATTATTTTATTGCATTATAGCTGAGAGTGTTTTTATTTGTAAATCTGGTTATCTATATTTTAAGCCTTGTCATGTTGAGAAGAGTAACATAACTGGCTGCTATGATTTAGTGTTTATATGTATCCCAAAAGTTCAAGTGCTGAAAGATAATCTAGTCCCAGTGTAATGCTCTCAAAAGGTGGTGAGACCTAAAATAGGTGGACTTTAGAGTAGTCTTTGAATCATGATTGCCCTCATAAATGGCTAATGTTGGTTTGAAGAGTGAGTTAGGTCTCACCAGTATGGATTAGTTTCTACTAATTAGGTTGTTATAAAGGAGTAACCTAAACTCTTGATTTCTTTCTTTTTCTTTTCCCTTTCTTTTTTGGTTTATTGAGACAGGGTTTCTTTATAGCTTTGGAGCCTGTCCTGGAAATAGCTGTCGTAGACCAGACTAACCTTAAACTCATAGAATTCGCCTGCCTCTGCCTCCCGAGTGCTGGGATTAAAGGCATGCGCCATCGCCACCTGGCTACTTGCTTTCTTGATATATGACCACTTACTGTCTCATATGTCCCCATTATGTGTCACTATCTACTGTGTCATGAGTTAGCTAAAAGACTCACTAGTGGTAATCAGATGAGGCTGATTCTGGACTTTCCTTCTCCCAAATCCATGTGTTAGATTTTTTTGCCTTATAAAATACCCAGCCTAACGTGTTTAGTTGTAGTAATACAAAATGGACTAGGGCACTGGTATATAATAGTTATCTATAAATTTCTGATAGGCAGAGGAACAAAGAAAGTACAAATCCTGTTTGACTGTTCATGTGGCTCAAAGATGTCATAACAATTGGTCTGTGGGTGGCATCAAATTTACTTGAGAGACTTGGAACTAAACCATCACTGATTCATGAGCATTTAACTGAAGGTCTTTGGTCTCTGGGTTGTGTAGTGGAGGTGATGGTGTAATTATCTTGGTGGAATCCAAGGATTTGACTGTCTGTGGATCTGTATTTATTAAGGTAAGGGATATATTTGGGTTCTTCTCCATCTGAGACTACCTTAGTCACGGGGTTTGGATTTCCTATGGCTTATCATCAAGGGTACTTTTGTTCCTATCTCTCTCATTTTGGGACCAAGAAGCAGTTAATTTGGAGTTGTCTTGGAAGCAGTGCCCAGAATCATTTTCAAGGCTGTGAAGAATTCCCCATGTCTGTCTCAGTAAGCTGTGGTAATAATTAGAATTGACATAGAGCCCTGTTTGGGACTAGATAGAAGCTGAAGTGCCAAAACACCCAGAGTCTTTCATTTGTTGACTGGAGTTGGGCCAATGACTTTGATTTGAGCTCTGTATTAATTAGCATGCAGACTTAGCTGCTAAAAAAGAGAGAACCCCCAATACATCTTCTTGTGTCACAACTGGAAATAGGTGGGTCATTTAGGGTGTTTAAGAGGTTTGCTCCCCAAGCTAACTCAAAGACCTTTGTCCTTTTTGTTTTATTCTTCTATTTCTGAACTGGCTAACATTATAATGTATTTGAACCACCTGCAATGTGTGCTGATCTGGTCAGGCCTGGGTTTGGAGAGTTGTATTTCTTTTTTTTTTATTGATTTTTGTTGAGCTCTACATTTTTCTCTGCTCCACTCCCTGTCTCTCCCCTCCCCTTCAACCCCCTCCCAAGGTCCCCATGCTCCCAATTTATCCAGGAGAACTTGTCTTTTTCTACTACCCATGTAGATTAGATCTATGTATGAGAGTTTGTATTTATAACTTTTGCTAGAAGATGTTGATGTTTCTGCTCTACAAATAGAACTCTGAAAGCCACTTACCTGTGTGTCATTCTTGAATGGAACTGCCTTGTATGCACATTGCCCATTTTATCAGGGAACATCTCGGAAGAGGGCAAAAAAAAAGAACACCTTTATGTGTTTTGTGGACAAGTCTCAGAACATAAGCATGTGTGTTCTACCCACAGTCTATCGGAAAGAACACAAGTGTCTGACAGGAAACCTGGTGAAGGGAGCTTCGACTAGCAGGCCATCTTCGCAGTGAAAATGTGGGACTCCACGGCCAGCTGGTAGAACGGGAGAAGATATAGCTTTTATGAACCATACTCATATACTAGTCAATTTATGTAGATTATGTCTTTCGTGTGGACATATGACACCTCTGAAGGCTAAGAGTTAGTCTCTGAAAGCTTGAGAAATGCCTTAGACCCACGATCCTGGGTGAGTTTTCAGGTGCCTGAACTTGCAGGCCATGAACACAGACTTTCTTGATTTCCCTAGATTCCTTTTCTTCTCTTTGCCTCAGAGCTCTTGAACCCATGCCTCATTTTCTTCAAAGTTGATAGTACAAGTGTTTCCTTATTGTCCTGCTGCTAGTTGCTTCAGTGGGAATAAAATTCTTTTTGTCCTTATTATATGTAGGTGACCCATGAAACCCATTGCTCCAATCCAAGTGTGACCTTCAAAAACACACATGAAATTGTTTTAACCTCCCAAACTGTCTTACATAGGGACTGAAGGCTTGAACTCCATCTAATGGAAGGCTTTCTGGGAATGTAATAAGATGGTCCTTGATGTGTATTTCACTTATCTAAATGGAAAAACTAGCATGTTCACTATCATTAATATCTCAGCAACAGAGCCTACATTTTGTTGACCAAAACCTAGGGAATGCAAAGGTTTTTATTATTGCTAAGTATTGTTAAAGCAGCATTTCTCCTATTTTCATGGCACTAAGTTCTAATTCAGTGAAAGTTCATATACTACCATTCCCTTTAAAAGAAGTTGTCTGACAAATAGTCTGCTTCTATTCTTTTTTAACATCTGTCTTCATAAACTGTGAAAGACAAGCTAACATTATCCCGACTGAACTCCATAGCTAAAACATATTTTCAAGCTGAATAGTATTTTCATCTGAAAAGTAGTGATGAAGATAATTCCCGGAAGTCACCAAACCTTACTTCAAACCCTGACTCCTACTATGAGTGCCTGAATGTTTTATTTGAACTCTCAAATTTTTCTCTTGGTAGAGTGGCGATATCAATATTACACCTTGTGGAACAGTTGTGTGGAAGAATGGTTATTCTGACACTTATTAAAACTGTCAAGAAGTCCTGGTATAAGATTATTGTAACATAAGCCATGCTTGTAGCAGCAGAAAGTTGCTGAGCTTCTTCTGACTACAGTTGACAGCTGGGGTTTATAACCAAGACTAGAGAGAATGGAACAGTAAAGAAAAAATACTAGGAAGTACATGGAGGTTCTTGTTAAATAGGTCCAGTGGGATTCTTGATAAAATCAGGTCAATAATTTCCACACAAAGAGTAGGAGATGATGAATTTGAACAGATATCAAGGGTGGGCACTTTCTCATTAAATTGACCTAGTAGAATTCTTGCTATGTTTGGGCTAGATAGAATAAAAGTCAGTGTCTAGTACTCATGAAGAGCACTCAGGAGAGCTTGATTAAAGCTTGCTTAAGAAAAGATCTATGTGATCTGAGAGGCTTAAATTAGGTATTTTGTAGATTTTCCATCCTCATTGCTCTGTGTGTCCTATTGTTTGATGATGCCAGTTCATTATAACATTACCAAGTTAGGTGAGTAAAACACTCATTAAATGATAATTAATACTCTTAAATTTAATAATGATCACTCCTCACTGGCATTTATGAGTATCTATATCATCAATAGAGATATACCTATAGATGTATGAATAGATTGAAGTAATTATTTACATTGAAATTTAGAACAAATATTCTCTAAGTCTTTTGAGTTTACCAACATAATTATTTAGCAAAGTTTTCTTGGTTGAATCTGGCTCCCTGATAAGATGGAAGAGACAGCATTAGTGAATATTTTGTGTTTAAAATCATGTCTGGAAATCAAAACCCAGAGAGTGTCTTTGAACATCAGCGGAAGAGATTAAAACAAAATAAAACCCTGTGTCTAGAAGGTGAGTTTTGAAGTCAGCCTGGAGTCAGGTACAAACTTGTGCTGTTTGTAAGAAGAACTTGAAATTGGAGGACCAGGGCTGAGGTGTCAAAGTATGTAAGTGTCAGATGTCAGAGGACTATCGGACAGACAGTGAACAGGCAAGCTTGCGGCAAATATCTAAGTTTCACAGCCACTGGAGCCTGAGGATGCAATTTTGACATATTCAGAGATAGCAAATTGAGTGCACACTAGATCTATTTAAATGTGCTATAAATGGCAGCTACTTCTAAATTACAAGGGAGCTGAAAAGAGAAATATCAGTCTAGAGTATCTGAAACCCAAAAGACATAGTAAGTTACCTTTTTTTTTTTTAAAAAAAAATTGTCTCTTGTGGCTGTACCTCCTCTCCTGTCCTCTCCTCTTCTCCCCTATCCTTTTCTCTCCCACTCCTCTTCCCATTCTCTTCCTTTCCCTCCATCCCTGCTCTCCCCTCCCTTCTTCTCTCCCCCTCTTTCTTGCACACACACCTCCCTGAGACACATGTCTTTTAGAAAGACCAGTATTTTCCTCAGTTGCAAGAAAGAAACGAGGAAGGCCGAGAACATTATGGAATTCCATCAGTGATGCCTTCTAACTGCTCTCCTTTCAGGTGCCTTGGTGCTTCTCTGCCGCTAGTGATGCCTTCAGATGCCATAGTCTGCCTTTCTCTTGTTAGTTCCCTCAGCTGGCATGTCTTCTTTCTGTATTATTTGTTGTCCTCTGCCATGGGTCATTTGTTTCCTAGTCCTTCACACATATTTGTTATTAAGGATAGAACCTAAATATTTAATTATGTATCTGTAACATTACATTTTAAGTTTTTATTGACATATAATAAATACATAGAAAGCAGCATATACGATACACGTACAAACTACTGAATTTTCCAAAAGACAACATCTCATGCAGAGGTTGCAATCAGCATCAAAGAACCTCTGTCATGTTCTTTTCTTCTAATCTTCCCTATTACTGTTGTGTTCACCAAAAATAACTGTATTCTCATTTTTAATTGTGCAACTTAATTTTTATTTTCTTTTTCTTTTTTATTTTGTGGAAGTATAACCATATGTTATATACTCCATTTAGAATCTCTTCTGGCTTAAGATGTCTATGTGATCAATCTTATTATCAAGTTTCAAAGTAGCCATTCTTTTTGCTTTGTATTCCATTGCGTGACTATACCAATTTATTGGTCACCTGCCATAGGAACATTGGCATTTACTCTTAGTGCTATTTTGATAATGCTTTTTAAAAATTGAATTTAAAGCTTTGCTACTAATATTGGGAAGTCTGAGGCTGGAGATATGACTCTGTGAATAAGGGCTGCCCAAGCATGAACACATGGGTGTGGCAATGTGATATTGTAATCTCAGAGCTGGAAGATGGATACAAGAGAATCCTAGAAGCTGATGGAAGAGCCAGTTTAGCTGAATTGGCCAGCCTCATGCACTGTGAGAAAAGCTGTCTCGAAACATAGGATGAAAAATGATAGAGGAAGAAACCCAGTGTCAATCTGTGGCCTCTGAATATCCACACACACATACCTGTACACACTTGCACTCATCACACACAAATGAGCATGCATGTACACATACACAAACAGGAAGTATATTTATAAGGTAGCAGATTTGTAGCAGAAATTATTTTGTTGGTAACTTCTGAGAGCAAAACACTATCCTCTTCTCTAACTGATTTATATTTAGTATTTTAATCTTCAGGAAAATGATGATTTTAACACACTGTGGGTATGATTTCTTTCCACCTAGCATTGCTGAGTAGTGTTAATCACTGTTTATCAGATTTATCCTCGATAGACCAGCATTGGCTTGTTATAAGAGCTCACAAGGAACAAAACATGCCTGGACTCGAAGGGAGCCAGAACTCTAACAGGTCATATAATATGTCTTGTAAAATTCCATTTGAATGATCGTTGGGAAGGGAAGGTAAAAGGTAAAATATTTGAAAATTTCAAAATCTATTTTCTAAAACATATATAAAAATTACTATTTAACTAATCCCTAACACAAAAAGACTGTGATGAATCGTACATAGAAGTAGCATATACTATGATTTTATCAAGATGATGTCACATTCTTTAAACATGTTAGCAGTCATGCGTACCTGCACATTAAACACTGGTTACAAGTGATTAATGTACAACATGCTTGTACAATGCTCTCTACTAAATGAACTCTAAAGAGTTCATTTCATGCTTGAGTTCCACAAATAAACGAACACAGTATATAGCATGATAATTTCTTATTTCTTTGGAGTGTATTCTATTGTGTAAAATGAGTGTAAAATACTGAAGATACAGTTTAATCATGCATTGTTTTAATGTGACTTTACATGTTAGGTTCTGAAACACTGCTGGAATTAAACTGTTTGCACTGAAAGGAACAGAGTTCCTGAAATTAAGCAAGAGCTTAAAGGGCACCATGAAGAGCTGTAAATAAAAGCTCACAATAGGCTTCCTCTTGTTTCCACTTTAATTATCCTCCTGAGTAAAATTGTAGTTGTTTTCTGTGTTTATAAGTACTTACAAATAAAATTTATTTTTCTCATTAATTATCATGGTATGCTTCTGTAGTGGCTAAATTGTGACTTAGCTTTATATATTTAGTAGCCACCTTTCCCTCATGGTTTATATTTCATAGTTTGTTGTATAGTGTTTGTTTTGAACAAGAACAATCTGTAGGATTAAAGAGGGCTAACTCTTTACAGCTCCTCCCATATGGGCTACTTTTAAATCTAAACTCTGGCCTTATTTAGTCTCTTGACCACTGATTGAAAAGTGCACAGATCTCATGATATATGTGGTCTCCATCAGGAAATGCAGAAGCTGGTTGCTAGTGCTCACAAATGGGTTTCTATATAGCAATCAAAAAACTCAGTCTTCATAATTGAATTTCTGTACCCATTTAAAGTAAGGGTTTTCCTAGTGCACATTTTATTGCTTCCTTCCTTTCTTTACAAGTCCTATTAGTGGCCCTGCAGGGGTCGGGATCACAGTAGAGAAGTAGTCAAGTTCTTTTCACTGACCCTGGCATCTTCATCTGGACATCATTGCTCTCTTCTGTGCTTAACATAGGTCTGTTTCTTAGAGATACCAGGGAAATTTCTGTGATGACCATTTTTCTTAAAGAGGACTGTGCATCAAATCCATTTACTTCCTTTTCCATTTTGTGTAAACATTCAGATTTGCAGAGACGGGTTTTGTTCTGTGAAATGCTTTCCGTGGACAAAGCCCAAAATCGGAGGTGGCTAGGCTCAGTTCAGGGATTCTTGTCCTACTCTGTTACAGGCACAGCCAGACTGAATGACACTGTAAGCTAATCACACAGGTCTGAGAAAACACCAGTGGCAAAAGACAGAGCAAATATACTGAAGTCCGTTGCTGAGATTTCTCTGGCGTGGAAGGCCATTTTTAAAATGATGCATTCACATCCTTCAAAATTTTAAATCATTTTAGGCCCTCAGTATGAGTAAAGAGAATGGAAGCTGTGAAACTGTAAATTAAGTTTACAGTTAATCCTTTAGGATATTACATATATATACACACATACACATATACATGCATACATACATACATATAGTTGCTTGTTGATTCAAGTAACTATAAAGTTATTTTCTTTCTTTTAAAAAAATCCCATATTATATTTTTATTAAAATGTGTTAAATCAAAGTATAACTGTATCACATCCCTACTTTTCTGTCTTTCCTCCAACCTCTATCATGTCCCACCCCCCATCCCATCCCATTTCTTCCCCTACTCTTGGAATTGATATCCCTTTTTGATTTTTGTTACATATATATTCATAAATACAAGTTGCAGAGCCCATTTAGCACTTATATGACATCTGGGCTTCCCACTTTGTATTGGATAACCACTCATCAAGGAAGCTTCTCTTTACAGCAAACAGAGAAAGTCACAACAGATCATAACACAGAGATTAGTGGGTTTCATGATGCTCAGCCCTAAAAGATATATCTACAGCACAACTCCTACACCCAATGTTCAGGAAACTTCAAGACCAAAGGGGAGGAAAGATTGAGAGAGCCAAAGGACCAAAACATCTGCTATGAGATTGTCTTCTAGAAATGATAGGAAAACTACACCCATGATACCTCAACTATATGGCTACTTAAACATGACCTAAAATGATAATATCAATAGATGTGTGAACTCTAAAAGAGGACATCTCATGGGGTCCTATGACTAGCCAGATGTTTTGGTTCAATGTCTTTAACCCCAGCAATTATTAGAGGCAGGAGACAGAGGCAGAGAGGGAGAGGCAAAGGTAGGAGGCAGAGAAACAGAGGCAGGAGGGTGTATCTTTGTGAGTTTCAGGCCAGCCAGGGCTACCTAGTAAGACTCTGACTCAAGAAAAAACAAAAATAACCAAACTTAACCCAAACAAAATGAAACCAAAAAGCCTACAAACAAGTATTGACTGCTGAAAAAAGTCGAACTAGCCTCTACCAAAGTTGTTTTCTTAGCATCCTATTAGATTTTTTTTCTCACAACATGCACAATGAAGCATAAAGGCACTCAGCACAAAGATACAGTCAATATAGCCCATCACAAAGGTCTAATTGAAAGTTGATGGAACTGGATGAAAGTAGCAAGCTTCTGTAAAACAAAAGAATGAATGAAGTGGTAAGGAAATGCATACAACGACAGGTGTGTACCAGTCATGTCAATGAGAGGCAAGTACCTAAAATATTTAAGGTGCTCATGCAACTTATTAGTAAAACAGAACCAAAGAGCCCATTTAAAAGTGAACAAAAGTGGATTTAGATACATGGTTTAGTGATTAAGAATGCTTGCCGCTTCCTTTTCCAGAACCCATATCAGGCAGTTCCCAACCTCCTGTAACTCCCATTCAAGAGGATTCAACATCCTCTTCTGGCCTCCCCAGGGCATAACATATACACACACGCATGCACGCATACACACACACACACACACACACACACACACACACACACACACACACACACACAGAGGGAAAGAGAGTGTTTGCATAAAGACATGTTTAAAATAAATTGGAAGAGCAATAAATACACACCCAAAGGCAAATAGACAACAGATAAGTAAAAAGAATGATCAAAATAATTAATGATCAGGTAATGCAAATCAAACTAAAAGAGGATATCATCACTCACCTATTAAGTGGCAAAAAGGTTTTTATATAATTCAGCAATCCCACTTCCAGGTAATATTTATAGGAAATTAAACCAGTACCTCAAAAACAGATGATTTACCCATGTACACTGAGATATTATTTGGAATAACCAAGCAATACAAACAACCAATTTTTTTATTTTTTTATCAAACAGATCATTGGCTATATTCAGATGTAAAAAAGAAATACTGATATTTAATGACAATATGCATGAACTTGCAGAACATTATGTGACATGAAGCATGGATATGTGGTATTGAATTCACAGAATCAAAAGTGAAGTGATGGTTTCCAGAGACTGAAGGCTGGTGAGAAATGAAAATGTGAGAAATGAAAATGAAAATGAAGTGAACTGTCTTGTATAAAAAACTGACTTTGTAGAGAATGTAGGTTACAATATGAAACTTAGGGACTGGGACCATAGCTTGCTTGGTAAACTGCTTGCTATGTTAAGCATTAGGACAAGAACTTCATATTTCAGATTCAATGTTTTAAAAAAAAACAAGATATGGCAATATGTGCTTGTAATTCCAGGTCTGGTAAGATAGAGAGAGGAGACTGGGCTTATGGACCAGCCAGTTTATCCTAGCTGGTGACTCTCAGAACTGGGAGACTGTCTCTAAGAACAGGGTTGATGCTACCTGATGAAGAGGAAAATCTGAGATAGTCCTTTGTTCTCCACATATACCTCACCTGACCACATGTGCATCTTCACACCATACAAATACACAGCACAATGCAACACAACAAAACAAGGCAGAGAAGCTTCAGCTTCAGTTTATTCACAGGCAACAGCACACAGACAGAAATGGCTTTAGACAGAATTCCTTCTTAAATGATGGAGTGGACATAGAGATAGGAGAACTGGCATGTTAAAATTCCAACTCGGTGTGCTCAAAGATACCGAATGATTTCTAGATAACCCTACACTAATGAGGCAAGAATGGAATGAAAGTATTTCATGATGTATACTGTGGAATTCTCTTCTCTTCCTGACAATGTTACATAACATTTTGCCATTGTTGTTCATCTCCATCATTGTAGTTCATGGTTGTTAGAGTCTCTAGTTATATTTTTATTCTAGCTCTATTTACTTAGAGAATAAACTTGTGTCTGTCTAAATTGGGAATGTATTAGTGAAAAAGCAACAGAGCACCTAGGCATTGTTTTCTGGCTTGCTTCTGGAAATAATTACATATTTTTCCCTCTTCTGCATCGATAAGGCTGAATATATTTAGTACAGTCTTTACAGCAAAAAGGGTTGTTCGCATGTCTGGATAAGAGAAAAGCAGATGATATGCATGGCTTTGTTCTTATTTGATCCATTATTAATATTTTAGCCTTTTTAAATAGTTGTCCTTTAGATGTCCTGGTTTAGGAGTCATTTTGCCACATACTCTGAGGGAGAAAGGATTGATAGAGGATTATGAGTTTGGTTCCATTGGCCTCTCCACTAGACTTGCATTCATTGATTTAGAAGCAATAAGAAAGTCATTTATAATTATATAAAAATGGCCATACCATAGAAAATTAACCATAAAAAGTAATGAATTTAAAAAGTCATATGAACAGCCACCCCACAAAAACATATTTTCAGGTACAATTCCATGAATGTAAAAACTCTGAACTTCTTACTGTTCACAGGATTGGATTGGGTCTTTAGTTAGTTCCCTGTATTTGTAAATTTACATCTCACTGACTTTGCAAGTTCATTTTCAAAGAAGGTATTCATTTATGTTGGTTGCCATAGAAACTAGAAGTGCTTCAGTGGCATGTAGCTCTCTATGTACGTTCTTCTTCCTCCTTGCTTTTGAACTCTGATAAATTGCTATGTGGCATTTTGTGTAGAATAACCTTTCCTTAAATTATTTTTTTGTGAAATAAAACACCATCACCTTCAAATGTGTTGCTATATATTAATCTAAATCCTAATTTTGATGTGATTTTTACAAAACCCCATCTGATGACATAAAACAAGTGTTTTCTAAATAAACTAACAATCTTTAGAGCTGACACTGAGTAGGATAAATCGAGACATCAGAAGACCCCTTTAGGGTATAATTATAAATATTGTCTTAATAAATCAAGGAATGTATTTTTAAATCACATATTTCATTGGGTATATTGGCAGATGTTTTAAGCAGTTAAATAGGATGAAGCTATTAATGTCTGTGTGCCCAGCTTTGAGTTGGTTTGAGATAATACCAATACCAAGAAATGAAATCACACTTTACCATATCTACAAATGAGTATGCATGCAGGGGGTAATAGAAACTGTGGGAAATCAATTCTGGAAGTCATCCTTTGAGAAATATGTTCACATTTCACAATGACTAAAAAGATCGACGCACTGCCTTTGTCACACCTATCTTTAGCAGATACCTTGCTTGCTGCTCTTTGTTCCCCAACGTCTATTTTGATTTTGGGTTGTTTCTCTTTTTTTTTTTTTTGTCTAATTCTCCCAGAGCTCTTTAGTAGTCACACATGCTGAAAAATCCTAGATTCCACATTTAATATAAGATACCAGAATCTAGTTCTTGCTATGCCACTATCCAATGGTGAATCCGTGTTCTTGACTAGGTTGTTTTACTCTGTTTCTATGTACAAATGCAGTAAACCAAAAGGCCAACTGGATGACGATCTTGGAGATCTGGCTCAGCTCTAGGAATTTAAGTCTGATTATGCTATCCTGAAACAGCTGCTATGAATTCAATTGTGGCATTCAGAATTCTTAGTCTGTGTCAAACACACATTACCATTCCCCGGGAGTTTCTTGAAGTGACACTAAGAGTCACCCGTAGACAGGGTAGTGGGTGGGCTCTCAGCCTGAGTCACATTATGACTTCAGCCTGCTAATGGGTGGGGAAGTCATGGTTGTGAGATATTTTCTGGTATGGAAGGCAGGATGTCTGTGAAGTGCCCTTGTGTGAACCACAAAAGAGCTATACTACCTGCCAGGTAGTTTGTGGCTTTAACCAGAATATTGTTCTACTACAGGGTTTTAAAGATAATAAAATAATAATAATAATAATAATAATATTGTGTGTAATGTGCATATGGAAGTGTGGGTGCACACGTCCCATGGCACACCTGTGGAGTTCAGAGGACAACATTCAAGAGTCAGTTTTCTCCTTCCACCATAGGTGCCTGGGATCAAACTCAAGGTTGTCAGAATTGCAGGGTAAGCACTTTGACTTGATTACCTATTTCATTGCTGCTAAAGGTTCTTGTTAAATTTAAATATTGCATTAGCTTAGAAACCACTTGCAGTTTCACACACATGATATGAAAACATCTTAGTGTCTATCACATTTTCTCAAAGGATTCATTTTAGCTTTCTGCATTTCTATTCATTCCCTCCCCTAGCACTTGCCAAATATTTGGGTGTTATTGAACTAACACAAGGTTTGCCCCCTCTCTCCACTTTTCAGTGTAGATATATGCTATGCACCGTTTTCCCAGTTTTAATTCTGAGCAACAGAAGAGAACAGGATGGAGCTATGGAAATAACTGTTATTGCACGTAATAACTGCTTTGGCGTTCTCACCATCAGGAGACTATTGTTGTTATAACATGGTGTTTCCCTTTTGTTAAGAGTGAAGTAGTAAGTGATAAATGTTTCCTTCTCTCCTCTCTACTCTGTCTCTAAAATTCTCCCCTAACTATTTATTATGCGGTGTCCTCAGCCCTGTCCATCCTTTTACAAAAGATATATTTGTATTCATGAGGATGTGTGCGTTGCCTGCTATGTGTGAATGGGTGCCCGTGGAGGCTAGAAGGAGGTGTCAGGTCCCTGGAACTGAGGATAGGTGATTGTGAGCCATCAGCCACCCTACAGGAGTGTTAGGCCTGGAACCTGGGTTCTCTGGAAGCATAAGTGCTCTTAACGGCTGAGCCCTCACTACAGCGCAGCTCTCATAATTTCCTCAAATCTTGTTCTGTGAAGAGCTCGCCTCATCCGCAGCCCTCTCAAAGGTAGTGATTTTCCCTTCTGAATTTCCTATACTGAAGGATTTGTTTTGGATTGGAGAAGAGTTTCTGCCTTGTTACTATTTTGGCATCATTGTCTCTTCCTTTATATGTATCTACTATCCAAGGCTATTTATACCTTTATTACCTTAATATAAAACTCTTTAACAAAATGATATTATGTTCTGGATTCTTTCTAGATACCTGCTTCTTTAATGCTCATAGCAATCAATGAAGTTGATATTTTGTGGTCATAATTGTTTTTATCTGCTACAAAGCAACTCAGGTAGAGGGTGTTAAAGAGCTTGCTAAGATCATGAGCTAGAAGTGACATCCAGGTAGCCTGGATTTTCTCTCTGTCATTTATCTACACTGCCTGTATTGGTTACTTTTCTGGCTTCAGTGACAGGTTACATAGGAAGTGTTTATTTCGGTTCACAATTTGAAGGTGGAGTCTATCCTTATGGGGAAAGACGTGATAACAGGCAGGGAAGGATAGGACCAGGACCTGGAGGCCAGCAGGCCACATTGCGTCTGTAGTCAGGAAGCAAAGAATGGACAGGGATTGGGACCCAGCTATAAAATCTACCAAGACTCATCCCCCCCCACTTCCTCTCCAAGGTTCCATCTGTAAAAGTTCTACAACTTCCTCAGACAGCACCACATCCTAGCTAACCAGTATCCACACACAGTAGCATGTGGAGGTATTTTCATGTCCAAAACCACTACGTTGCTTTTGTCTATACTGCTTCTGTCTCTGTTTCTGTATACTCCTTTAGCTCAACTGACTTGCCTTCAAAGCGTTTTAACACATAAAACAGAGCATAGTAAATATTTGTATATTGCTTATTATTGTCTCCCTACCAAAACGTCAGCTCCATGAAAACGGGGACTTGGTTCTTCTGCTTTAGTGCTTATGAATTCCCAAAAGACACCTGAATGAATGAGTGAACAAATTGACAAACAAGCAAACACGACACCAAATGCTGGTAACTTAGCAGCTGCCTCTCCGCAGAGTTGGAGCCCTGCACAATGCCTTCCTGCAGGCAGGCTCCTCTTAGGGCAGGGCTTAGGAGCTCTAGAACTCTGCAAGGCTGGAGGAGCAGGTGTGTTGAACCACTCCTCCGGTGCCTACTTCATTCCGTAGCTTCCCAGAACACCTTTCTCCCCTCAGCTAATCAGTTTCTGTCTAGCATTCCTTTTCTTGAACAGGTGACTGTTACCAGCTTGATGTTCTGCTAACAGTTGCTGAGATACAAGCACCAGGTGAGCAGTGCTCCCTGCTCAGCACCAAGGTCTGTGGGCCTTTGCATCTTCAGCTCTATGGATCTCACGGCTAAGCATCTACATTTTACTCACTATAACCTTCTCTTTGTTCCTCCAACTGCTGTGAATGTTAGTGGCTGTATGATTATTTCTCTGGCTTATTAATATTCCCCCTTGCCTTTTCATATTTCTAATATATGTTTAATTATTTTTCAGATTAGAATTTTTGTTTCCCAATTTTGCATGGTTGTTGTCTCCTTCAGTGTTTTTCAGATGAGCGTTTATTGATCTTTCAGAGATGAGACTTGGGGATTGGCCTTGTTTTGTCCTTGAGTTTGAATGGAGTGCTTAGCTCTGTGCAAAGGTGTAAGAGAATATCCATAATCCATGGTATGTGGCATTACCAAGATCCATCTTGTTTTCTTCTACTGTTGTGGATGTGCCTAATAACAGAGGCAGCATCTATAGCTGCTGGCCATTGTAATAGTAATGGTTACTGAATGCACTCTGGCACTGGGTGACTTCCTTGAAATGGATGGGGGTATGCTCAGGAGACATTGCTGCTAAGCCCTTACACACAACTCAAACCAGACCCAGATATGCTGAGTAAATTTTAAAGGATTCTCTTATTAAATAGACTTCCCTGGAAACTAGGTATACAATCTACTTGTTTAGATTGTAAATCTACAGGTTAAAATTGATCTGGTTTTCTTACATATGAAAGAATTGGGAGACCTGGAATGGGGGCATCTGAGTAGATCCATATTTAACATGAGACATCATTCAAAGTCTATTTCCATGAAAAATAATAAAATTCAGAAGGAAAAAAATCACATGTCAAATGATATAGAGTGTGAAATACATTAATGTTCTTCAACAGAGGAATCTATGTCCAGGAGGTGTCAGTTCATACATTAGACTGCATCTGTTCAACAAGTCTCCAGAAATAGGTATTTTTGTCTTAAGTCTGTCAACACTGAAAAATGATATCGGTTGTCTTTCCTGGTAGGAGCCATTACTGAGTCCTGTTGTCATTTATGGAGTCTGATGGACCGCAGGAGCCAATCTGCTTGTCATCAGCAGCTGTCAGATGCTTCCCTGCTTCATTGCTCACAAGTACGTGTATAACCCGCCTGCTCTCCGTCACTGTCCCACTGTTTTATACCATGCTCCCATGCAGTCTGAGTTCATAGCCACATTTTGCACTAGTGCTGTGTGCACAGATATGTAGTAGGACCTTAGTGATAACACTTTTTGAAAAGTTTATTTATCTCCTTTATAATTAAATATCTATTTTATGTATGTGGTGTGTGTGTGCATGTGTGCATGATGTATGTTGTGTGTGGTGCTTGCATAATAGTGTGCATGCTTGTGAACCCAAGTAGAGACCAGAGGAGGGAACTGGTAATTTTCCTCTATGGCTTTGCACCTCGTTGCCTCGAGACAGAGACTGTCACTGAGTGGGGAGCCTGACTTGTTAGTTCTGCCGGCCATTGCACTTTCAAGATTCACCCGTCTTTGTCCCCACATGCTGGAATTAATGGGGTGTGCAGTCATGCCTGCTTTTTAGAGCAGATGTTGGGGTTTGAATTCAGGTCCTTATACTTGGAGAATAAGCATTCTTACCCATTGAACTATCTCTTGAACCCCCAAAGTAAACTTGTTTTGACAGATGCAAGAAAGTAGAAAAGTGATTAAGTCTTTCTTCTAACCTTAAAAAGAACAAAGAACATGTTGCTGCTAACTGTCCTTACCCCAGCATAATACTGAACAACAGAACTTATTTCTCCTGAGTTTCTCTCCAAGCTTTCTTGGATGTGATGGGAACTTTTAATAAAATAAATGCATGGTGGGGAGCTGGAGTCTTGAGTTTCTGGACATGTCCAGCCATGTAAGGATCACAGTACAGTATCAAGGGGGTGACTTTTGACCTAGGGTAGTTCTGAGTCCTGTTATCAAGAAAGAACTAACACTCAGTTCTGTCATCATGTAAATAGCAGTAATAACTCATAGACTTCTGTTAGGATTGAGTAAAATAATAGAAGGCAAGGTAGCAGTTTGGTTTCCCACTGCAGCTCTATTTGAGGGCTTAGCAAAAGTGTGCTCTCTTTTTTCTTTTCTTTTTAAACAATCATGTTTTTATTTTACATACCAATTCCAGTTTCCTCTCCCTCCCCTCCTTCTGCTCCCCCACCTTCCTCCCACCCCACTCCAAACCACTCCTCAGAGAGGGTGAGGTCTCCCAGGAGGAGTCAACAAAGTCTGTCACAGCATTTGAGGCAGGACCAATGCCCTCCCTTCTGTATCTAGACTGAGCAAGGTATCCCTCCATAGGGAATGGGCTCTGAAAAGCCCGTTCATGTGCTCTTCTCTAGTTCCATAGGTCAGAAGTCTAAACTGGGTCTCACTGGGATAGAAATCAAGGTTTGAGCAAGGCTTCAAATTCTAGTTCCAACCTATTATCAGCTTCTACTGGCTTCTCTATTCCTTGTCTCACGGCTCCTTTTTCCACACCCACTCTACCTACATAGCCTCTATAAATCACTATTTCTGACTTATAAGATTTCTATAGTTACATTTGGATTCCCAAGATAATCCCCCATTTCAAGTTGAACTATTTAGAAGTGATAATTTTTTTTAATATTTTATTGTTTTTAATTGAGCTGTACATTTCCCCCACCTTCATTCTTTACTCCCTTCTCCCCTCCCACCCTCCCCCCTACTCCCCATGCTCCCAATTTACTCAGGAGATCTTCTCTGCCTAGGAAGCAGAAAAAAAATAATGCTAATTCTATATGCAACTTCCCTCTCCCTTGCCATGTAAGAACGTATGTTCATATGTTCTGGATATCAGCACATAGACTTCTTGGGTCAGGCTATTAGTATTCCTACTATATTCAATAAATATTAGTAAGTAAATAATTCAGATAAAATTCTTCGCATCCTCCTTGACATGTAGTAGACCATTTTTCAGTACTCCCCAAAGTCATCCAAACATATATTAGATAGTTGATCAAAAAAGAAGAATACAAACAAACTGGAAAATTTAGGTAAACACTGAATGTATAGACAATTTTTAGTTGGGGAAAAGGAGCATTGACCACATCTATATACCCCTGTCGTCCCAGTTCACCACATTTTATATTGCTGTCTGGGGTGCTAGCCTCCAGACAGCACAGGGATGGAAAGGAATCTGTGGCATCAGTCTATACTAGAGTTTTCTATCTGAGGAGGTAAGGGGGGAAAAAGACACTCAGACGCTCTCGATGGTTTCCTTCATACCTTTTCTTTTTATTCTTTTGCATTCTCTATTTTTCATTTTCCTGGTGATTTCTTACTCTCGTTCTTGATGTTTTCCTTCTAATTCTATCTTTATTATTGATGTTTCTCTTCTAGTTCCTTCTAACTCTCCTTATTTTCCTTCTAGCCCATTTTAACTCTCCATTCTTTCCCTTATAACTTATATACCACAGAAAAATCTTTCAGGCAATATAAAAATTACAATGTGGTTGCATTCTGTTTTTCAAGGGAATGATTACAATGAATATAAAACAAACAGTTAAAACAGCATGTTTTCCATATTCCTTACATTGTTAAACATTTTACATATTAGAGGTGAAAAACAAATGATCCCAAGAACCTATGCACATTCATACCCGTGGAACTTGTTACAAATTAACCATGTCAACAAACAAGGTATTCTTGTTGGGTCTTTTACTTGCAAGCTGCATTTTGCAGTTACAAAGAAAGGGCCATTTACTTTATTACTTAACTTGAAAGATGATCTTATAAAGAATCATAAAGGAATTACAAATTTAACCTTTTATATATGAAAAAGAATCTGTCAGCTCTACTTTAAATCTTTAGGGTACATATCCACTCATTAATAGTTTTTTATATCAGGAGATTGAGGTCAGAATGGGTATAAGGAATTAATCATCACCTTTGATCATCAACCATCCCTAGCAAGGAAAGTACGTGAACTTTAGATTGTTTTCTAGGGTTTTCATCTCAAAACTATTATCAAAACATCTGATCCAACCTGAAGTTATTTTAAAACTTGCTTCAGCTAATGATGCACACTGAAGCCTGTGACTGTGTCTTTCAGCATTAAGAGAATTTGAGCCAACTTGGCTCCTGGGGACTCAATTGTTTTTCTTAATCATTAACTTGAGATACGGTCTATGTAACTTCTTAGGTGAAACTCATAGGCCCTGGCTGTGTAACATTTCCTTGTATTTACTTTTATTCATCAAATCTCTGTATAAGCTACCATTATTATTATCAAATAGAAGTACAGCTTAGGGAGGAATCATCCTTACAACAATCTATAGATAAAAATGGCCAGTAGATTGGGATGTTTCCATGAGATAAGCACACTACATTACAAGCAGTGGGGTTCTCCCCACATCCTTTCACACCATGGCAGACACCAGAGAAAGATCATAGCAGCAAACATGTAAAGGTATAGCAGAAACAAAAGTTATTCTGGTGACTGTGGTCTTGGGATCTCACCTAACTGAGATTGACCCATTAGAGAACTTGAACTTCAATTGCTACCTGCTGCTCCTTTGACAAGGCCACTGGCATTTTCCTCAGGCTTTATCTGAATTTTCTCTTGTGAGAGGGTCCAAAGTTTGTGTCCCTTGGTTATTAATAATAAGTATGTCACCATTATTTAAAGTTTCACCAGGTGTTCTGACATCAGTATTATTCAATTAGATAAATATACGTAAACATTCATTTCAGGATCATTTATAATCATTCAGGAAAATTGGTAATATTCTTAACTTGGCAGCTTAGTGTTCTTGAGATTTTATCTGCTCAATATAGAAAATAGAACCCTGTTAGAGCAGGTGTAGGTGAGCCAGTCCTGAAGTTGAGAGCATTGGAGAGTGGCCCCAATTTCTCATCTGTCTTGTGGCATAATGAGCTGGGGTAAAGATGCCCTCCCCCTACCCATCAATGCCTGGGGCAGGTGGGAGAGATGACCCTGTGGTCATAAGAGTGGGAGAGCTATCCCTGACCACCACTAGCTGCAACGCTCAGGAGAGAAGGCCCCACACCTTGTCAGGGCAGCACAATAGAGCTACCATGTTAGTGTAGGGATGGGTGAAACAGCCCTGAAGTTTGGAACATGGGGGAGCTGCCCCCATCTTTCATCTATCTTGTGGCAGAATGTGTAGGGGGAAAAAGCACCCCACTCCCATCCCTGCCCACCAATGCCTGGGGCAGTTGGGAGAGCTGGTCCTGTGGCCACAAGAGTGGGAGAGCTATCCTGATCCCCTCAAGCTGTAATACTCAGGAGAGCAGGCCCTGCACCCTGCCAGGGCAACACAACACCTCTAATCCTGTTAGTAGAGGTGTGGGTGAGCCACCCCCAAAATCATAAGCAAGGAACAGCTGTCTCCATTTCTTATCTTGTGTACAAACCCCATAGCTGCCCAGGCCCAGACCCAGGGTTATAACTTGGCCTACACCAACATCCACCCTGTCTGTGATATGCTGGAGCATGGGAGGGGACTTGCCCCACAGATCTAAAGGTGCAGGTTCTCCACAACACGGAGTGCCAGCAGGGTGCCCAGGAAGAATCCTAGTGGTGGGAACTCAGCATCAAATGTGTAATAGAGACCCAGGGCCTTGAACCAGACCAATGACTCTCTGCAATGAACATTTGCAGATGGAGCTGTATGGACCAAGGGATATTCGGCCTGACTTGCTGGGTTGCACTGCAGCTTTCATGATGAGATTTTGTTTTGTTTGTTTGTCGAGACAGGGTTTCTCTGTGGCATGGTAGCCTGTCCTGGAACTAGCTCTTATAGACCAGGCTGGCCTTGAACTCACAGAGATCCGCCTGCCTCTGCCTCCCCAGTGCTGGGATTAAAGGCATGTGCCACCACCGCCCAGCCCTCATGATGAGATTTTTAAATCCTCTCTTTTTAAAAAATATTTCTCGTTTTATATTCTTCATTTTTTTCTCTTGATTTTTTTTTAATTCAGGGGCATGGTACAAGGGCAGAGGGTGGATGCAAAGGGACGGGGAACAAATGAGATCAAGATACATGATATGAAAAACACATAGAATAAATATATTTTATTAATAAAAAAAGAAAGTTGCTCCTCAACAGAAGCACAAAATGATCTGGGAATGATTTTTGCCTATATTTTATCATTACATCCTGGAAAGTTATATTTGATTTAATTATTTTGTTTTGTTTTGGTTTTGTTCTTTCTTTTTTTTTCAGTTATGAGGATCAAACCTAGGGTCTTGCCCATGGCAGGAATACGCTCTATCACTGAGCTATAACCCTGGCATTAGTTTACTATTTTTTCTTTATTATTGTTACATGTAAACATGTATATCTCTATTTAAGGACAACTTTCTGAGTTTATTTTGTCGTTCTAGTATGTAGATGTTTTTTGGGTTGATCTCTTGATATTGGACAAACAATTAGGGGTTCATCAATGAGGAAGCCTGGTCTTCCTTTCTCAGTAGTAGTTAGTTTTCTGTAGCTTTTCCTCTAGAGATGAGGCCTTGGCAGAATTCCCTTTATCCATGTTGACCTGTCAGCTGGTGTTCTCTATAACTGTTCAGGTTTATAATTTCTTAATGATATGCATAAACACAGAGATAAATAGAGGCTTTGGTGAATTAGTGCATATTGAGATGGTTTTCCATGATGAAACCAAACAGTGAGAATATTTTGAGATAGCTTATATTTACTGGCAGAGTCTTCTGCCTTTTCTACTCATATCACATACAGCACTCTTTAAAAGATTGCTAGGATTGATTCATTTTCTTCTTTCTTTTCACTATCAAAGTTTGAGCTGATGAAAGGAAAAGCCACACATATTTGTAAACTAGCTTCAAAATTGAATCAATGCTTTTCTCCTCAGAAAGATTTTTTTAGGCTATATGTCTTATGCAGTCATTTTACATCTCATTAACAAAACTTTCAGCATTAGAATTAGGCCTTTGCATTTACAATTGCATAAATGTATGTGTAGAAGAACCACTCTACAGATCCAGATATATTGGATGATTTGTGAAACCCTGATCCGGTTGCATTATTCAAAATTTAGAAATTCCTATTTTTACTTGATGCATCATCAATATTCAGCTTGTGTCAAATATACCTGGTTTCAGTTAATGCCTTCTTGAATTCAGTGCTGCAGGTTGAGCCAATTTTGATTTGATCTCTGTTAATTGATTTGGCATTTACTCTGAAGGTGCCATTAGAATTGTTCTACACAGCTCTACACAAAATAGAAGTGTGGTGTATAGTGGCTTGTTTGCATAATTGAAGCAGAAAAACTTATACTGAGTTGATGCATTCCAGTGTTTCTAAATGCATCATCAAATTTTCTTTCCAGCCCAGAGGGCTCCATGCTTAGTTAAAAGGATTTAGCCGTGTGCCGAACACATTTAGCCGTGTGCCGAACACATTCGGTGTAATGCCACGTCAAAATGTGAGAGAAAAGGGATCCCATTTCCTCGGTTTGCTTTCTGCTGCTGTCCGTAGTTTCCAGCCTGAATCTTGGTGCCAAGTAGTTAGGAACAATGTTATCATTGGAGAACAGTGTTTGGGTTTAGTTCTCCGTAATGCTAGCCCTGGCAAGTCACACTTTCAGAGTGAATCTCCAGAGCCATACGCTGTGCTCCATTTGTGTGCAATCGCCACTATTGTCTTTAGAAAGCTTTGACCTTTCAGCAAGTGTGAGCACATATAGTATAAGGACTTATTTGGTTATGCTGAGTTAGAATTGTAGCCCTTTATGCATTTAATCAAGCAGACAAGATTATTTCAGGAATGGTCTCCTACTGCTGCAGAAAGGAGCTTCCTTGATGAGGGGTGAGAGCTGTACTTATCTGTGGGTAAAAGGATGGCTATGTAGAACACAGAAATTACATGTGTTTAAGAAAATTGTAATAGCAGGTTCTTCTCTAGAGTCTATTACTTCATCAACCCCAGGTAGTTCTCAAGGTTTATGATACCATGCATGGCTTCTATCCTATTTAGTGGTTCTATCCTACTTAATTTAGTTCAATTAGACATTTGTTAGTTATCACCAAGATAAAAGTGCTGCTAATTTCACCCTTGTGCATATCTTTCCAGGATAGTCTGTGGTAGGAAATACCACATATATTACAGTTTGGTAGGAATATTGCTTTCCTCCTTTGACATTTTGAACAACAACTTCAGATACTATGAAAGCTAGTCCTTAGGTAGAAGGCTTTCTGTTTTGGTTCTAGCTTGATTCTTCCAAGTCCTGTATACTTCCAAGTACTGTATACTGTGTCTTAAGCCACAGGGCTTTACTTTTATATTCTTTTTTTTTCCATACATTGTTTTGTTTTATTTTTTCCATTCAAGAACATAATTAAAGATAAAAAAAAATTTTTTTTCCTTTCTTCCCCTTCTCCCGGTCCCCTCCCACTACCCCCCACCCCTCCTCCCTCCCCCTTCTTCCTTGAAAGAGGGCATGGTGCCCTGCCCTGTTGGAAGTCCAAGGCCCACCCCCATC